>JAVSCE010009565.1:0-111205 GCA_032199065.1 Smutsia gigantea
ATGCTGGATGCATTCTGTTCATCTTGGTGCCTTCTGGAAATGGTTCTGGGGCTCTTACCGCTTAGCTGCACACCTGCCGGGAGTAGACTCTGTGAGGTTGTTGGGGGCAGGGCTGTTCCTCCACTGTTCCGCAGCACTGGCAGCTCCCGGACCCTTTTCAGTTTTGGCCATGGAGGGAACGAATGGCAGGCTGCTGATCTCTATGGGCAGCCTTGGTGCACCTGCTTTTCCCGGCCGCTGGCCAATGGGTCCGAGATTCCACAGGATTCCCAGCATGCTGGGTTTAGTGTGCTGGGACGATTTTGTTCTGATGTTGGGCCCTTGTCTCTTTAAGACTTTAACCAAACAAAAAAACCATAAAATACAACAGAAAGCAAAAAGCAAAAAAACAAAAAACAACCCCCCCCAAAACACAAGAAAACAAGAACATTAAAAAAAATGTCCCCCATTTTTCTTTTATCCCGGGGAGCCCGCTGAGGGGACCTGCAATCTCGGTTCCTGCACTTCTGTTTCTCTAATCTCCAATACACCGCGTGATGTGTGTCTGTGCTACTGGCGCAGATCACCAGGGCTGGTTATTTAGCAGTCCTGTGCTTCCGCTCCCTCCCCACTCTGAATCTTTTCCTCCCACTGGTGTGCTGGGGTGGGGGAGTGCTCGGGTCCCTCCGGGTCGTGCCTTTGTATCTTACCCGCTTCGTGAGGTACTGAGTTCTTGCAGCTGTAGCTGTAGCCTGACTGTTGTACTGTATCTTCTTGTCTCTCTTTTAGGAATAGTTGTATTTGTTGTATTTTCATAAATATATATGGTTTTTGGAGGAGCTTTCCGCTGCCCTGTTCACGCAGCCATATTCCCAGAAGTCTCCTCAGTCCAATGGACTTTTGAGTATTTTCTTTCCTTGCATCAAAATAAACTTAGCTGCATAACCTTATTATATTGTATACTTCTCTCAGGTGCCAAGCCTTTCTAATCAGAGAGTTTTTATTGAAACCAGGCTTGTGTGCAGAAGATAAGGCCCTTCTTTTTCAGGGTCCGGAGATCAAATTGCTCCCAGTTCTTTAGAATGCATACCAGAGGGGTATGTCTGGCTTTAACCTTGAGGAGGATGCTTCCATGTGGAAGAGAAAAATACAGGTGTGCAACACCTAGTCGACCTTTTCTCTGTGAGGGCGTGACCTTGTCTTGGAGCCTGGGTGACTGTGTTCAATCACTTCCTCTGCCAGGCCTACTGGAATTAACCACTCCTTACCAGCGTGGCCTGTACCTTGCCTTGATTTCCCTCTTACCTTCTCATTCAGCAAGCATCACCTCAGAGCTCTGAATTTAGTGGGAGTGTACCACTGTGTTCTTACTTTACACCTTTTGGGGTTTCTAATCCAGATCCTGGTTTCTCTGCATGAGCTTTAGCACAGTACACTCAGGATCATTCCTTGAGAGGTCCCTGCCTGTCCAATAAGTGCAGGAACTGTGTGACCTCTCGCTGCCAGAGCCTTGGTCAGTCACAAGCCTGTTTCTATTCCCTGGATGCAGCAGAAAAGGAAATGCCTAGCCCTAGGATGACTGCCTATAAGGAAGGGATACCAATATAATAGAGCTATTTACATGTTGGGCTCATGTTTCAGCTTGACTACTTCACAGACTTCATTTACATTACACAGGATTAAGAGCCACAGGCCTAAGAGGATTGCTTTGAATGGGGAGCAGGGGAACTTTTTCCAAGGCCAGAGATAAAATTCAGAGGCTGACACAGAGTTTATGGTGGTGTCTATACTCTTAAACACCAGTTTCTGCCACTGCCTGGGAATTATCCTGCTATTCACCCACTGTGAGAAATCTTATCTGTGAGACAAGAGGTCAGGGGTCATCTGAGACTCTCCCATAGGCAGCAGCCTAGCCAGAGGTTCACTCAGCACCATCAGATCTATCATATGGAGCTGAGATCCAGGACCACTGTCTACTAGTCTGGTCTGCCCTCAGAGTCCCCAGTTTAGGATAGGAAAGCAGAAAATCTGTTCGGCCACTCCCTGATATTTCCCATTTGTCCAGAGGTGGGTGATCAAGGAGCGGCAAACACCAGGAAACCCTTCACCTAAGGCTTAAGACTGGTAGCTAACACTAGTCATCTTTTTTAAGTGGCTAATGGGTGCCCAGACAAATTTTATGAGATAAATAGTACAGCATTTAGTCAGGAATAAGAGCAATGCGTGGATCTCCTATCTTGTGGTGGTGAGCATCGGGTTCCATGAAACTGATGAAGTTAGGAGAGAGTTAGGAATGTTCCCTGCCTTACTCTGAGGCCAGGGAGGCCTGAATAAGCAGGCTGGAAGTCAGAGAGACACTCCTCATGGATAACAATTTGGGCTGTTAGATTCTGATTCCAGACATACAGACCTTTGAGAAGGTGCTGAAGTGTAGCCTCAGCCTAGACTCTCACAGTTGCCCACGGCTTTCCTAAGTCCCTCGCATCCAAGGAGATGCCTCTGATAGGGAATCCTGGCCTCCACTCAGGTGACATTCCTAGCTCCCAAGGAAGACTAGGGATCCACTGAGGGAGATGCAGGGGAACCTATTGCTTGAGACTTTGAGAATGGCAGCTGGGCTAGTACGATTTAAATGGCTGACAGGCACCCGATGTTGCGCACCATAGACAGCTTCCTTCTATAAGGAGAGTGAAAGAAAAAGGCAGGCTCGGATGCCAATACTCACCTCTGAAGTTATCCCAGACAAGCCCCCAGAAATGATGCTGGAGTTCTTATTTGTGGAGTCGATGAGTGAACTTAGTAAATGCCGAGGATGGGAGAGCCAGGGAGAGGCTTTTATTTAGAGTTACAGTGAGAGGACAGAGCTCCTGGCTCACACCAGGAGGGGAGAAGAGAGCCCATAGTTGTGCATTGTCCAGGGGTTTTATAGACAGTTGAGGATTTGGGGGAACATGTAAAAAGGCTTAATGGTGTGGACGTAACTGGTCCTTGAATATTTAGAATTAACTTAACACAAGGAACTTCCTCCTCTTATTTCTCCTTGAGATACCAGCGTCTTGGACTGCTTGCTAAAGAGGAAGTTAAATATATAACTTCTTGACCTCCTGGGTATTAAAATGAAATCTTACTTAAAAAGACAAAAAGAATAAGTGGGACTATATCAAACTAAAAAGCTCTGTACAGCAAAGCACACCATCACTAGAACAAAAAGGCATCCTACAATTTGGGAGTATATATTCATAAATGACATATTTGATAAGGGGTTGAAAACCAAAATATATAAAGAGCTCATGCTCCTCAAAACTAAAAACCAAATAATCCAATTAAAAATGGGCAGAGGATCTGAACAGACACTTCTCCAAAGAATAAAGTCAAATAGCAAATAGGCACATGAAAAGATGCTCCATATTACTAATCATCAGGGAAATGCACATTAAAACCACAATGAGATATCACCTCACAACAGTTAGGATGGCCAACATCGAAAAGACAAACAACAACAAATGCTATAGAGGATGTGGAGAAAGGGGAATCCTCCTACACTGCTGGTGGAAATGTAAATTAGCTCAACCATTGTGGAAAGCAGTATGGATGTTCCTCAAAAAACTAAAAATAGGAATGCCATTTGACCCAGGATTTCCACTCCTAGGAATTTACTCCACGAATGCAGGATCCCAGTTTCAAAAACACATATGCACCCCTACATTTATTGCAGCACTATTTAAAATAGCCAAGAAATGGAAGCACCTAAGTGTCTATCAGTAGATGAATGGGTAAAGAAGATGTGGTACATATACACAATGGAATACTATTCAGCCATAAGAAAAAAACATTTGCAACATGTTGGAAATCCTACCATTTGCAGCAACATGGATGGAACTAGAGGGTATTATGATGAGTGAAATAAGCCAGGTGGAGAAAGACAAGTACCAAATAATTTCACTCATCTGTGGAGTATAAGAAAAAAGCAAAAACTGAAGGAACAAAACAGTGGCAGACTCACAGAACCCAAGAATGGACTAACAGTTACCAAGGGGAAAGGAACAGGGGAAGGGGGGTGGGAAGGGAGGGACAAGGGGAGTAAGGGGCATTATGATTAACACACATAATGTGTGGGGGGGCACAGGGAAGTCAGTATAGCACAGAAAAGAGAAGTAGTGACTCCATAGCATCTCACTATGCTGATGGACATTGACTGTAATGGGGTATGTGGTGGGGACTTTATAATGAGGGTAATCTAGTAACCACAATGTTGCTTATATGATTATATATTAAGATACAAAAATACAAATATAAATAAATAAATAAAAGTAAAATAAAATAAAATAATAAAATAAAGATGGTCCAGGGAAACATTAGCCTTAACTAGGGAGTGGGGTAAGCAGCCACCAAAGATGAAGTGTGGTCCGTACAGAATGAATATGTAACAGATGTTATTAGCCTTAGAGGAAGTGACACAAGGAAGCAAATAATTACAGCCATAGGGAAAGTATAGTAGGTGACTATGAAAGAGGTTCTTAGAGTCCAGTAGCAGACTAAAGGAGGAAGAGGCTAGTCAGAACCCCAAGCATTTTTATTGCATTTTGGGTATCAAAAAAAGTTATTGCATTTGTAGGTATTGAAAAAAAGTTCAATTATATTTGGCAAATATTAATTTTTCCATTTCCATAAAGTCTAAGGTAAGTAATTGCTCTTAAGTACCTGAAGTGAATGTGCTTTCCCTGACCATTACAGTGAAAACTTGGGTGTCCAGAGAAAACAAAGCTAAATGAGCAGGCTACTTAAAGAATTTTGTCTTATTAAAACTTTTTTCTTCCTAGATGAGCTACATGCTTCAGTGTGACTTCAGAACACCCCTGAATAGAATAAATCCAAAATTTCTTCACTTGCTGGAAGAAAACTTAAATTCCTTAAATAGAAATAAAAATTTTCCATTTCAACGTCAGAAAAAAAAATTAACATATAAATCTTGTCTGAAGGAACATGTTGACTCAAATGTTTTCATTTTAATATGTAATTCATCCAAACTCATCCCATATAAATGGCTCATATTACTAACATTTCCTGTTTGACCATAAATGAAGGGAATTTTCAGAAAGAGGACTCCAGGCAACCAAAAAAAGGTAGCAGTTGTATCATGCTGTGAGAAGCAGGAGGCACTGAGAAAGCATATCCACATAGTATTATCTCATTTCCATCATTTAATAACAGGATGTGACACAGGAGGTAGAAGGGCACTAAAGACTTACAGTGGAAAGAAAAGTGCTACCGATATGGAGCAGAAAGGAGAAGTACATGGGGGAAGCTCCTGGTGTGAAAGACATACTTTGCAGACTTTCCAATTTTATACAGAGCTGCACTTACAAAGGGGAAGTAAAGCTGTTCCAGGGTATTTTTTCCTCATTAAACTGTGCCTACTCAGTTTATTTTTTAATTTATTTTTTCATTAATTAATTAATTTTTTATTATGGTATTGATATAAAATCTTATGCTCAGGTTTCACATGAACAACACTGTGGTTACTACATTCCAACTATTATCAAGTCCCTAACACATACCCCATTACAGTCAATGTCCACTAACATAGTAACATGCTACAGAGTCACTCCTCGTCTTCTGGGTTCTATACTTCCATACCCGTGACCCCCTATATTATGTGCCCTAATCATAATGCCCCTTATTCCCCTTGTCCCACCCTTCCCACCCACCCTCCCCAGTCCCTTTCCCTTTGGTAACTGTTAGTCCATTCTTGGGTTCTGTGAGTCTGCTGCTGTTTTGTTTCTTCAGTTTTGCTTTGTCCTCATATTCCACAGATGAGTGAAATCATTTGGTACTTGTCTTTCTCCACATGGTTTATTTCAAAGAGCATAATACCCTTTAGCTCTATCTATGTTTGTTGCAAATGGTAGGATTTCCAACATGTTGCAAATGTTTTCTTCTTGTGGCTGAATAACATTCCATTGTGTATATATACCACATCTTATTTATCCATTCATCTACTGATGGACACTTAGGTTGCTTCCATTACTTGGCTATTATAAATAGTGCTGTGATAAACATAGGGGTGTATATGTCTTTTTGAATCTGTGATCCTGTTTTCTTAGGGTAAATTCCTACGTGTGGAATTCCTGGGACAAATGGCATTTCTATTTTTAGTTTTTTGAGGAACCTCCATATTGTTTTTCACAATGGTTGAACTGATTTACATTCCCAACAGCAGTGTAGGAGCTTTCTTCACATCCTTGCAGCATTTGCTGTTGCTTGCCTTTTGGGTGTTGGTCATACTAATTGGTGTGAGGTGGTATCTCATTGTGGTTTCAATTTGCATTTCTCTGATGAATAGCGATGTGGAGCATCTTTTCATATGCCTGTTGGCCACCTGAATTTCTTCTTTGGAGAATTGTCTGTTCAGATCCTCTGTCCACTTTTTAATCAGGTTATTTGGGTTTTGGTTGTTGAGGTGAATGAGCTCTTTATATAATTTGGATGTCAACCCCTTATCGGATATGTCATTTATGAATATATTCTCCCATACTGTAGGATGCCTTTTTTGTTCTTCTGATAGTGTCCTTTGCTGAACAGAAGCTTTTCAGCTTGATATAGTCCCACTTGTTCATTTTTGCTTTTGTTTCCCCTGCCTGGGGAGATAGGTTCATGAGGAAGTTGCTCATATTTATGCCCAAGAGATTTTTGCCTATGTTTTTTTCTAAGAGTTTTATAGCTTCATGAGTTACATTCAGGTATTTGGTCCATTTTGAGTTTACTTTTGTGTATGGGGTTAGACAATAATCCAGTTTAATTCTCTTACATGTAGCTGTCCAGTTTTGCCAACACCGGCTGTTGAAGAGGCTGTCATTTCTCCATTGTATATCCATGGCTCCTTTATCATATATTAATTGACCATATATGGTTCATTTTATATCTGGGGTCTCTAGTTTGTTCTATTGGTCTATGGGTCTGTTCTTGTGCCAGTACCAAATTTTCTTGATTACTGTCTTTGCAGTAGAGCTTGACGTCAGGGAGCATAATTGCCTCCAGCTTTATTCTTCCTTCTCAGGATTGCTTTAGCTATTTTGGGTCTTTTGTGGTTCCACATGAATTTTAGAACTATTTGTTATAGTTTGTTGAAAAATGCTGTTGGTATTTTGATAGGGATTGCTTTGAATCTGTACATTGCTTTAGGCAGGAATGCCGTTTTGACAATATTAATTCTTCCTACCTAAGAGCATGGGATGAATTTCCATTTATTAGTGTCCTCTTTAATTTCTCTTATGAGTGTCTTGTGGTTTTCAGGGTATAGGTATTTCATTTCTTTGGTTAGGTTTATTCATAGGTATTTCATTCTTTTTGATGCAGTTGTGAATGGAATTGTCTTCCTGATTTCTCTTTCTGCTAGTTCATCATGAGTGTCTAGTAATGCAACAGATTTCTGTGTATTAATTTTGTATCCTGCCACTTTGCTGAATTCAGATATTAATTCTAGTAGTTTTGGAGTGGATTCTTTAGGGTTTTTGTGTACAATATCATGTCATCTGCCAACAGTGACAGGTTAACTTCTTCCTTACCAGTATAGATGCCTTTTATTTCTTTGTGTTGTCTGATTGCCATGGCTAGGACCTCCAGTACTGATTTGAATAAAATCGGGGTGAGTGGGCATCCTTGTCTTGCTCCTGATCTTAGTGGAAAAGCTTTCAGCTTTTCACTGTTAAGTATGATGTTGCTGTGGGTTTGTCATATATGGCATTTATTATGTTGAGGTACTTGCCCTCTATATCCATTTTGTTGAGAGTTTTTATCATGAATGTATGCTGAATTTTGTCATATGCATATTCAGCTAATATGTGATTTTTTTCCTCCTTTTTATTGTCATAGTGGATGATGTTGATTTATATTTGAATGTTGTACCATCCTTGCATCCCTGGGATGAATCCCACTTGATCATTGTGTATGATCCTCTTGATGTATTTTTGAATTTGGTTTGCTAATATTTTGTTGAGTATTTTTGCATCTATGTTCATCAGGGATATTGGTATGTAGTTTTATTTTTTTTGTGTGTGTAGTTTTTGCCTGGTTTTGGTATTAGAGTGATGCTGGCTTCATAGAAGGAGTTTGGAAGTATTCCCTCCTCTTCTATTTTTTGGAAAACTTTAAGGAGAATGGGTATTATGTCTTCTCTAAATGTCTTATAAAATTCATCATTGAATCCGTCTGTTCTGGGAATTTTGTTCTTGGGTAGTTTTTTGATTACTGAATCAATTACGTTCCTGGTAATTGGTCTGTTTAGATTTTTTGTGTCTTCCTGTGTCAGTCTTAGAGGTTGCATTTTTCTAGAAAGATGTCCATTTCTTCTAGGTTATCCAATTTGCTAGCGTATAATTTTTCATGTATTCTCTAATAATTATTTGTATTTTTATGGTGTCCATAGTGATTTTTCCTTTCTCATTTCTGATTCTGTTTATGTGTGTAGATTCTCTTTTTTTCTTGATAAGTGTGGCTAGGGGTTTATCTGTTTTGTTTATTTTCTCAAAGAACTAGCTCTTGGTTTCATTAATTCTTTCTATTGTTTCATTCTTCTCAATTTTAGTTATTTCTCTGATCTTTATTATTTCCCTCCTTCTACTGACTTTGGACCTCATTTGTTCTTCCTTTTCCAGCTTCAATAATTGTGAATTTAGACTGTTCTTTTGGGATTGTTCTTCCTTATTTAAATAGACCTGACTTTTTATATACTTTCCTCTTGGTACTGCCTTTGCTGTGTCCCACAGAATTTTTAGTGTTGAGCTGTTG
This sequence comes from Smutsia gigantea, assembly GCA_032199065.1. Taxonomy (NCBI): domain Eukaryota; kingdom Metazoa; phylum Chordata; class Mammalia; order Pholidota; family Manidae; genus Smutsia; species Smutsia gigantea. The sequence continues at coordinate 8,767 of JAVSCE010009565.1, forward strand.
TTTTCATTTGTCTCCGTATATTGCTTGATCTCTGTTTTTATTTGTCATTGATCCATTGATTATTTAGGAGCATTTTGTTAAGCTTCCACTTGTTTGTGAGGACAGTTTGTTTTCTTAGTACAATTTATTTCTAGTTTCATACCTTTGTAATCTGAGAAGTTGGTTCATATAATTTCAATCTTTTTTAATTTTCTGGAGCTCTTTTTGTGTTCTAGTATGTGATCTTTTCTGGAAAATGTTCCATGTGTACTTGAGAATAATATGTATCCTGCTGCTTTTGGGTGGAATGTTCTATAGATGTCTGTTAGGTCCAACTGTTCTACTATGTTTCTCAGTGCCTCTGTGTCCTTACTTATTTTCTGTCTGGTTGATCTGTCCTTTGGAATGAGTGGAGTGTTGAAGTCTCCCATTTCAAACACTGCATTCTAATTCCCCGTCTAAATCTTTTAGTATTTGTTGTACATATTTGGGTGCTGCTATAATGGGTGCATAGATATTTATAATGGTTATATCCTCTTTTTCAATTGACCCTTTATCATTATGTAATGTCCATCTTTGTCTCTTGTTACTTTCTTTGTTTTGCAGTCTATTTTATCTGATACAAGTATTGAAACTCCTGATTTTTTCTCCCTATTGTTTTCATGAAATATCTTTTTATATCCCTTCACTTTTAGTCTGTGTATGTCTTTGCGTTTGAGGTGAGTCTCTTGTAGTCAGCGTATGAAAGAGTCTTGCTTTTTTATCCATTCTGTGACTCTGTCTTTTGCTTGGTCCATTCAGTCCATTTAGATTTAGGGTGATTATTGATAGATAGGTACATATTGTCATTGCAGGCTTTGGATTCATGGTTACCAAAGGTTCAAGGGCAGCATTTTTACTATTCAGCAGTCGAATTTAACTAACTTATTATGCTATTATAAACACACTCTGAAGATTTTTTTTCCTCCTTTCTTTTTCTTCCTCCTCCACTTTTTATGTGTTAGGTGTCATATTCTGTGCTCTTTGTGTATCCCTTGACTAATTTTGTGGGTAGCTGATTTAATTTTGCATTTGGATAGTATTTAATATGTCTACTTCCTTTACTGTGGGTTTATTTTCTCTGGTGACAGCTATTTAGCCTTAGGTGCACTTCCATATACAGCAGTCCCTTTAAAATACACTGTAGAAATGGTTTGTGGGAAGTAAATTCCTTCAACTTTTGCTTATCTGGGAATTGTTTAATCCCTCCTTCAAACTTAAATTATAATCCTGCTGGGCAGAATATTCTTGATTCGAGGCCCTTCTGTTTCATTGAATTGAATGTATCATGCCACTCCCTTCTGGCCTGGAAGGTTTCTGCTGAGAAGTCTGATGATAGCCTGATGGGTTTTCCTTTGTAGGTGATCTTTTTTCTCTCTCTGGCTGCTTTTAATACTCTGTCCTTGTATCTTTGCCATTTTTATTATTATATGTTTTGATGTTGTCTTCCTTGGGTCCCTTGTGTTGGGAAATCTGTGCACTTCCATGGACTGAGAAATTATTTCCTTCCCCAGATTTGGAATGTTTTCAGCAATTATTTCTTCAAAGACACTTTCTATCCCTTTTTCTCTCTCTTCTACTTCTGGTGCCCCTATAATGTGAATATTGTTTCATTTGGATTGGTCACACAATTCTCTTAATATTCTTTCCTTCTTAGAGATCCTTTTCTCCTCTCTCTACCTCAGCTTTTTTGTATTCCTATGCTCTAATTTCTATTCCATTTACTGTCTCCCCTACCTCATCTAATCTGCTTTCAAATTGCTCCATTATTTGTTTCATTTTAGTTACTGTATTTTTAAGGTGTCTATCTCCCTCCTGAATTCGTCCCTTAGCTCTTGAATATTTTTCTGTAGCTCCATTAGCATCCTTATGACTTTTATTTTGAATTCTTTTTTCAGGAAGATTGGTGATTTCTGTCTCACAGAGCCCTCTTTCTGATGTTTGAGGGATTTTGGATTGAACAAGGTTCTTCTGCCTTTTCATAGTCCCGGAGCAATGGGAGTAGTCACAGGCAAGTGGTGTGGGTGTCTGGCAGGAGGACAAAGTCCTTTCCTGCTTCCTGGTTGCAGTGCCTGTATCTGTTGTCTGGGCTGGTTAGCCATGCACAGGGAGCAACCTCTGGGTTAATTCCCTAAGCTGCTGTGGGAGGGGTGGCCCTCGGGATGGCCTAGGATGATGGAAGCGTTTGCAGGTGAGCAGCATGGATATCTGTTGGGTGGGCAAAGCCCTTTTGGGCTTCCCAGTTGCAGTGCCTGCCTCTTCGGTCAGGCCAGTTAGCCGCATGCACGGAGAAGCCTCTGCATTAAGCTGTGTATTTGCTGTAGGCAGGGCTGCCTTCAGGCTGGTCTGCAGCAATGGTGGGGAAAGCAGGTTTGTGTGCAGGTGCCAGCAGGGAGGAAAAGGCGTCAGGCTGCTTATCATGGTGAGGGACCTTGGAGCTGTGTTGCCAGCCAGGGGGTTGGATCTCCTGAAACTCTGAAAGTTCCTAGCCTTCTGAGGTGAGTGTGCTGGGAGAATTTTGTCCACCTGTTCCTTCTCCTAAATCTTTGCCTCGTTAGCAGCTCTCTCACTGTCGAAAAGTCTTTAAAGCGCCTGCTTTTCTTTTGTCTCAGGGCATTCGGTTGTGGGAACCTGTTTGCAGTCTTTGCCTCTGACTTCAGTTTCCAGCCCCTACAATCTCCAGAGCACCATGCAGTGTGGGTCTGTGTTCTTGGAGTAGATTTCTAGGGCTTGGTATTTAGCATTCTTGGGCTTCTACTCCTTCCCCAGTCTGATTCTCTTCCTCCCACTGGTGATCTCGGGGAGGGTGGTGTGCTCGGGTCCTGCTGGCTCATGGATTTTTTACTTTATCATTTTCCATGAGATGTTCACTTCTCCCAGATGTAGACTGACTGGTGCACTCTTAGTTCAGGTCAGTCCTTTAGGAATAGTTGTATTTTCTATATTTTCAAAATATATGTGGTTTTGTGAGATTTCTGCCTCAATTCTCACACTGCCATCTTTTTTCCTCTCCTGTACCTACTCAGTATAATGTAAGCATTTCCATCTATCAACATTGCTTTTAAAATGCATCAAATTTTGTAAGTATGGCTACATTTAATACAGGAATTTTTTGTCTGAAATCATATATTACTTTGGTTCCATCTTAGCATGAGTTTTCACTTCAGCATAAGAGCACATAAAATCATTATGTTCTGGCATTCACTTCTTGTCCAAGTTCTGTTAACTACAGGTATAAGGTAAAGCTCCAACTTGGGTTAATGTCACTCAGTTTACATGTTTATTGTCAATTTACAAGCGTGCTTACTTAAATGAGTACTTTCTCGATTGCCAGGAAAATTACTGACTGTAAGCAATAAAAATCTTTTTGAATTTCCAAGAATTATTTATTTAATGATCATTTACTGAGGACTTACACATTTGGTGCTTTGGCATATATATTATAAGCATTCAAAAGAAGTATAAGTCACCCTTACAAACCGCATGAGATGTACAACTTGAGGAGAAGATATATACTTGAAACATGAGTGAACAGTAATGTAATTCAGCTAATCAAATGCCCATAAGTGCTGTATCAAGAAAATCCTACCCTCCACATACACAGTATACTCAGTGTTCACGCATATAACTTTGCTCCATAAAAAATGGTTACAGTCCCCAAAATGCAATGCCACATATATCCTTATAATGTTTGCACATGGGATTCTCCTTCGTCTTTTCCAGTTTTGCCATCTGGCCATATTTATCCTTCAAAACCCAGCTGTGTCACTTTGTCCTGAAAGCCTTCTCTGGGAGATAGGATAGTTTAAGTAGTTCCAGGTCCCTCTGAAGACACTACCTTGTATATATTATGTGTACTTTATTCTGTTCAGGAAGTATTGTACATTTTCCTCTGAAATAGGGGAAGAAATACATAGGTAAATATAAACATTTTGTGAGGAGTGTGATATAATAATGGAGTTAACCATGAGTGCCCTTAATTTTCTCAGGGTAGAATGGAGCCACTTCATTTATTTAAGGGAAGGAGATATAGAACTTTTTATATACAAGGAAATTTTCTAGAAGCTATTAACACATTTAACCATTATAATAACCTTTTGATTCATATTATTATCCATGTAACTATATTATTAATAACTATTATTATCATCCCATTTTATAGATGAGGGATTTCAGACAGAGAGAGTTTATACAACACGCTCATGGTCACTGAGTTAGTGAACTCTAGAAACAGGTTGCAAACTCAGGCATCACTGCTCCAGAGACCTGCACCTGAAATGACCTGAAAAATACATTAAAGGCTTAGAATTGCTGTTGTGGGATTATAAAAGGAACTGATTTAAGCCTCAAGAAAATTATTTAATGGCTTAAAAGATTATTTAATGGCTTTACAGATTATTAAAATTTATCAAGTTTAGGTTTTATGTGACTGAGATCATAAGCAAAAAGTGACAGACTTCATATGGCTTCTTGAATATCTTGATTCCCTAAGTGTAGTATCAGATGATGCATATGTCTGAAGATCAACTAATAGGGATTAGCATGTGGAGTCGGAAAAATAGTGAAGAGATGGAAGGATGGTATGAGGGCTATTAGGTAAGGCGATGAGCAGAGCTGAGTGGGCAGAGCAAAAGGACTGATTGTAGCTAGGAAGTTTCCCATGACAGATGGAACACTCTTGTTTATCTCTGCTTCCTCCCCAAAACCACTCCAAGGAATAAAAAGGACCAAAAGGAGACACAACAGAAAAATAGATGTCAAGAATTTTGAAAGATGAAATATTTCTAGAGGGTGGAACTGAGTTAGCAAAGCCAGACAAAGCTGAACTTAAATCATAAGGAGGTGGAGGAAGCCAAACAGGAGTAAACGCATTCTCCTGCTGGATTCCATAATCAAGAAAATGGAGGAGACACCAATTAAGTCTGACATGGTTTAGATGATAGGATTGTGAGTTTTTCAAAATTTATATAATGATCAATTATTACTTTCCTTAAAGAAAAAGAAATTTTCTGAAACAAGATATGGGTCAGTGCTAGATGATGGCAAAATCCAGACAGTATTAAGGAAACAAGCTATGTCATACAGACAAGATTCCTTTAAACCTGAATGCATTCAGGCTATATATCACATTATCAACATATATACTGAAACTGATTAAGATGATGGTAAATCTGTAAGCTTGTGAGAAATAAGCCTGGGAGATGGAGGATGGGAAGGAAATTGAGATCTGAGGTGAGCTATGGAAAGCACAAGCCCATGAGCCATTGCTTGTTATTATCTCTTATCTCTGAGGCTTTCTGCATCTTCAATAATGAAAAATCACTGTTTAACAAGAGAAACAACTGACATTTCTAACCAATGTAGAAACCTAGCCTGCAAAGCTGTCTTCTTGGTATTTTCAGCAGTTCCTGAGTGGGACTCCAAACAAGCACCTATCAAATTTTTGAGCATCCACATAAACAAAGAGCCTAAAATGGACTATCAGACTCTGTATGAACCTCAGGCTCACTCCTATAGCTGCCTTTCCAGGGAAGGAATTCTGATATCACAGTTTCATTTCTGTGCTAAATCCTTATGAGGAAAATGAAAGGGCACAGGACGGTGAAACAATAAATTGCTAGGTATGCTGAGTGAATCACGCATATTTATACAAAGAGCTGCAAGACTCTCAATTAAATAAGAATCATGTTTTCACTTGACAATGCACCTGTGAGCTTTCATAATCTCAGTAATTCAAGAAGAAATGCCCATCTCCTAAACCTAAATTTCAAGGACTTCATGACCTTGCTTCATCTTAATTCACTCAGTTTTTTCATGTTCTCACTCTTTCCACAAACACTTTCCCAATTTTAACTTTCACCAGGGGCACCTCCTTCTTGGGCCTACCATGGCTTATTTCCCTTTCCTTTCTGGGCTTTTAACATAAACCATCTTCTATGTGTGTAACTGATGTTGTGAACTAGTCCAGTTAATAGGGATATACAACAATATGCTATTTTCAGCATCATGCTAGACACTGAAAGTATGAATAGAATGTTAACAATTCAGACAGTGATAAACAAAGGAATGGAGAAACAAAGAGAAATAGAAATATTCAGAAGTAAAAATGAATGTCACCCTCATTTTATTAGGAATTAACTAAAATATTTGCTCTCTATGACAGCTACGGAATAAGTAGGATATGAACACAAATGACACTACATGTACCTCAGCAAATACGTATAAAGTTTCTTTAACTTGATCTATTTTACTTCAGACATCTATATTTAGTTTGACCCCAGAGTGTACCTTTATTTACATTATGAAATATATGTGTGTTAGGATGGATCTGATTGAGTTACTAGAACATTCCAGCTTAAAAAATAGCTATCTAGTGCAAATCTTTACTTTCCCTTTTTTTATATCCTTAAATAAGCAAGTTTATAATTCTGTTATCTTACATTTCTTCATCTACTGAATATAGTCACCTAATATTTTGAACTTTGACAAATTGTCTTACTCTTTCCCCAAGTTGGTGTTGATGATTTATGTAATTTTGGTATTCACTTGATGTATTTGACCATGGATATGAGGAGGACCCAAGCCAAATTTTTAAAGTCCAAATCCAACTTTCAGTCATAATGGTAATGCTGAAAGGTATTTTTCTAAAAATGTATGCAAAGCCTTGTTAAAGAATGTAATGGGATGTTTGCACAACTATGTAAGTTGCCAAAATTGTTGGATTTTTTTTTTAACAGTTAACTTTAAGCCAGGTGAAACAGATCCTTAGCTTAGGTCCTATGGGTCAATGAGCATCACGGTATCTATAAAATAGATGAAGATTCTGTGAGTTTAATCAAACTGTGCCTTCCCTCTGTTACCCTATAGCTTTGTTTCATGTCTTTGTCTAATTTCTCTTAGTATATGACTGCAAGACATTGCAATAAGTTAGACTCTTATTAATAAAATACTTGACTAATAATTCCCTTTTATTTCAGCCCTGAGTATAATACAACAAAACATCAGGAAGGGATAATAAGAAAAAGTAAAGAGAATGTGTACAACGTGAGAAAGTTAAGGGGCAATTCCATTTAAGAAAGTATTAAAGGGCATGGAGTTAGTGAAAGCATGCAGAACAGGATTAAGGAGCATCTGGATGTGAATAGCAACAATTCAGTTTCTATTGTTAACTTAAGGAATGCAGGGATATCACTTAAGGGACCCTTGAAAACTAGAATGGTCAGTTTTTCCTGGGAAACTGCATTTTTTCTTTGGTTGACTGGCTAAGCCCAGAATGTGCATATATGCTTGCCACAAATACTCAAAGCTGTACTATTGCTTTCCAATATTATTTTCAAAATATCACTTGTTAAATCTAGACTTGTTTGGGGGGCTAGTAATCCCTTGCAGTCTTCAGACATGGTATTATTTTCTCTGACACTGTGAGTGATACATGTCAGAGGCTCAGAATACTTCATGAATTTGTATACATTAGGAAGACCTTTCTGAAACAATTAGAATACTCTTGGAGAGCTAGAAGTCTCTTAATTCTTCCTTGAGGTTACTCTTAGGCTATTTCAAGTTTAACACTTTTAACAAAGTTAAAAATTGAATTCCTGAATTAGATTCACCCATCTGTTTATACTGTCTCTGTTCTTTATGCATTAAGTACTCTGAAGGTTCACCACATTCTCCCTTTTATCACGGTTATCTTTTACTACAGGAAATGGGACTGTGTTCTTTTACATTCAGACTGGTGTATTTTTTGAACTTTTTACTTTGAAATAATTAAGGCTCAGTAAAGGTTATAAAAATAGTAGTCTTATGCACCCTTCACTCAGCTTCCCTAAACAGTGACCTCTTATATAGGTGTAGTACAATATCAAAACTAGTAAATTGACATTGGTACATTCCTGTTAACTATGGATCTTGTTCAGCTTTTACCATTTTTTAAAAATTGCAGTCACTCTGTGTGTTTGTGTATAGTTATATGCACTTTTGTTCCATGTATATATGCATGTAATCACCACAACAATCAAGATGCAGAGTTGTTCTATCACCACAAAAGAACTCCCTCATGCCACCTCTTTGTATTCTTATGCTCCCACTCCAAGTCCCTGTCTCCAGTAACCACTAATATGTTCTCCATATCTATGGTTCTGGCTAAAGATATTGAATATTTTTCATGTGCTTTCTTGCCACCATATTATCCCTTTAATGAAATAGCCATTTATGGATATTGCCCATTTTATAAGATTATGTGGGGTTTTGGGGGTTTTTTTTTACTGTTCAGTTTTGACAGTTCTTTATATACTCTAGGTATATAAAATATGTTGGGTCTGTAGTTAACAAATATTTCTTTCCAGATTTATGGTTTGTCTTTTTCATCCTCTTAACAGTCTTTCATAGGGCAAAAAAATTTTTTGATGAGGCTCAACTTACTGATTATTTTCTCTTATGGATCATATATTTGATTTTATATATCTAGGAATTCTTTGTCCTCAATCCCAAAGATGTTCTATGTTTTCATCATAGTTATGTTTTACATGTAAATCAAGAATCCTTTTGGAATTAATGTTTATATACAGCATGAAGTTTAGGTTAAGTTTCATATTTTTGTCTATAGATGTCCAATTGTTCCAGTACAATTTATTGAAAAGACTACCTTTCCTCCACTGAAGTGCTTTTGAACCTTCATTGAAAAATCAGTATTCATACCAAAAAAGCTTTCTACTAGTTTTGGTTTTTAAGCTTTGTTACTGGTTTAGGATTTTTATGTCTTTCTAAGATACTGACTCATTTATCATTATGGAATGCTTTTTCCTATCTCTGGTAATTCTCCTTGTTTTGAAGTCTTCCTTGTTTGATATAGGTACAGCCATATCAGCTGACTAATGCTTACTGTTTACATGTTTATGTAATTTTCATCTTTTTTATTTTTGTGTCTATGTCATTATATTTGAATTAAATATATTATAGAGAGCACATACTTGGCTGTTGATACATTTATATCCAGTCTGTTATTCTTTACTTTTTTATCAGTGTCTAACCTAGTATATTTAATATATGTATTGATATGTTTGGGTTTACCATATTGCTATTTATTTTCTATCATTTCCATATGCTTTTTGTTCTTTTTCCCTATTTACAAACCATTTTATTTTCTCTAATGACATGTTAGCTATATTTCTTTGTATAATTTTTTTAAATTGTTCTATGGATGGCAATAGCTCTTTTTATCTTATCATGGTCTATTTAGATTTAATAGTGTGATACTAAAAATTTTATGTTAGAAAAATTGCACTAAACTCCCCTATACTGTGTGCTGTTTTCATTTATTTTAACTTCTCACATATGCATCAATATAACATTATATTTTATTTAAATAATCACTCATCTTTCAAAGACAGCTACCTGTTCCTGAAGCTAAGTCCCTGGTAAGTGCAGTTGACAAGTGGGACCCCTTCCTTCCACTAGGTTTCACCACAGCTGAATGGAGGTTCTACAGTGGAAGCATCCTGAATATACTGGGGCTCTGCTTATCCTTTCTTCAGCCATATAGTGGTGATTCAATATCAGGAGAGGCAAGCCAAAATGACATCAGGCTACTTCCTCCAACCACACCAAGCACTCAGCTCCTAGAGGAAGAGTGTCAGTCAGAGAGAACTTTCCACTGACCCCACCCCCCAACTCCAGATCCCTGGCTCAGAAACTTCCCAGCATGAAGAAACAGGTCTAGAAATAGATAATTTTTTATCTCTTCTCAAAGGAACTGCTTTCATTTGCAACAGAGTTTGGAGAGGTTCAAGCTTAAAGGGAGAACAATAGAGGTTGTGGTAAAAGGCAGTGGGGAGGAGATTCAAGAGACAGGCTAAACTGCAGGCTGACTAGTGTTCAAGAGAGAACCAGGAAATAAGACATTCTTTTCTCCTATTCTCACTCCCTTTAAGTTGTCACAAATTACACTTATACAATGTATGTCCATTAATGTAGGTTTATAATTACTATTTTATGCATCTGTCTTTTAATCATTTAGAAAATAGCAAAAAGTATTACAGAACAAAAAATATATTAGTACTGGCCTTTAGATTTATCCATACAGTTGCCTTTACCAGTGTTATTTCCTCATATGTCTTTGAATTATGATCTAGTGTTCTTTCATTTCAGTCTGAAGGACTTTAGCATATCTTGTGGATCAGGCCTACAAGCAAAGAACTCCAAACTCCCTTAACTTTGGTTTATCTGAGATGTCTTAATTTCAAGGATAGTTTTGTCAGATATAGAACTCTTTCTTGACAGCTTTTTTTTTTCCTTTAGGACTTTACATATATCATCCCATTGCCTTTTAGTCTCCATGGTCCTGATGAAAAACTGGCTGTTCATGTCACTAAGAATTCCTTATACATGACCAGTGACATTCTTTTGCTGCTTAACATCTTCTGTTTGTTCTTGTTTTTGTTTTTATTTTAATGTGTCTGAGTGTTGATCTCTACATTTATTCTACTTGAAATTTGTTGGGCTTTTTGTATGTGCAGATTCTAGTCTTTCATCAAATTTAGGATATTTTCAGCCATGTTTTCAAATATTCTTTATTCCATTTTCTCTCCCTTTTCCTACTCGGACTCTCATAGAGCATCTATTGATCTCTTTATGGCATCCTGCAAGCTGCCATTCACTTTTCTTCATTCTTTTTGTCTTTCTGGTGCTAAGACTGGATAATTTACACTGGCATGTCTTCAAATACACAAATTCTTTCTACTGCTCAAATCTGTTAAATCCTTTAGGGAATTTTTCATTTCAATTATTGTACTTTTATCTCTATAGTTTCTATTTGGCTCCTTTTATAAAATTTCTACTTCAAAATTGATTCTCTCATTTTTCTCATACATCACATCAGATTTTTTAGCTTTTTGTCTGTAGTTTTCTTTAACATTTTATGTTTATTTGACATAGTTGGTTTAAGTCTTTATCCAGTAAGTCAAATGTTTGGGCTTCTTCAGGGCCAGACTATACATCTGTCAACTTGGTGTTTTCCTTTGAATGGAGCATCTTTACTGTTTCTTTGTATTCCCTATAATTTTTGTTGTTTCGAAAATTGAGCATTTTAAATATTGTCATATGGTAATGCTGGGAATCAAATTTTCTCTCTTCTCCAGGATTATCTGTTGTCTGTTATTGAGTCATTCAGTTGTTGAATTCCAGCCTGCTTTTACAAAGACTGTATTCTTTGTCATATCAGGATACTGAAATCTTTCCATTATTTCAGTTGTCAGTGACTTGACAGATTTCCTTAAATGACTGGAGCCAAAAAGATGAAAATAAATATTACTTTCTAAGTCTTTGCAGCTTGGCTATGAGCCTTATCACTAAGCCAAGCTGCTTAGAACTCTGCTTAGACTTCATCTATTGGTTGAGCAGATCCCAGAAAATGCAGGTGTGTCAGATACAAGCTTAGGGTCCTCTCAGGTTTTTTCTGATGTGTCTGGTTCTGGGCACTATATTTATTTTAGTAAATGAGGTGGCCCTTCTGAGCACTTATTCATCCTAGCAACTTTGTCCTGAGCCTATTTTCTGGGTTCTGGATCTGTCTGCTATTTGTCCTGTACACCAGGTTCCTATTTCTATGACAGATCTTCAATCAGCTTTCCAGTCTTTTCTATGAAAATTGGTCTACTCATGTTTTGCACATCTTGGAATAATTTTAACAATTTGTAGTTTACCTGGAAAATACATATTTCTTCTTAGATTTTCAAATATGTTTCAATAGAATTGCATGTAGTATTCTCTTACAATTATGATCATCTTTCCTATATCCACAGTTATGTCTTTTGACTCCCAATATTGCCTATTTTTGTGCTTTTGCCTGCTCTCTTCTTCCTTCCCTCCCTCTTTCTCTCTTTCTCTTCCACCCTCACTTCTTCTCTATCTTTTTCTTATTTATATAAAGGTTCAAGGGAAGATTTATTTGCCCCATTTTCTATTTTATTTTCCTATTTAATAAATTTCACCTTTTTCTCCTTTTATTCTTTATTCCTAGTTTTTCAAATTATTTTTGTATTTTCATATATTTCTCACTTTTATCATTATTTCTCAATAACAACATTTAAAGACATGTTTTAAACCCTTTCTTTGATACAACTTTCATTGTGCTCAAAGATTCTATTATGAAATTTTTATTGCTTTCTAGATAGTTTGTAATTTTTCTTTAATAGCTCCTTTGTAATTTAGGTACTGTCTATATGTTTCTAAAATTTAAAGTGTTAAGCTTGTATTATTAGTTTATAATTTTTGATTATAGTAAAAATTATGGTTTTAAAAATATTTTAATGTTTCTTTTTGATCAAATACATGTGGAATTTATGTAAATGTTCAATGCATTATAAATATATAATGTCCCTTAATTCCTGCATTTGTGTGTATGTATGTATGTGTGCATGTGTAGTATATGAGATTTTTTAGGTCTACTGAATCACGGTTATTGACTGAGTTATACTATTCCCCTAGTTCTTTTTTCCTTTTCCAATCAGGAGTGAGGGTACTCATTGTATACGTGTGTCCAATTCTGAGAGTAGTATATCTAAAATTTCATTTTTAACATTTCCTTCTAAAAGACTTTATGTATTCACATGCTATGTTTTGGGGCCATAAAGGCCATGCTGTATCTTCATACATGATGTTTTTTATCATTATATAATACTCATTATTATCTTGTTTATTTCTTTTAATATTAAATGTTAAAAAAAGTGGTTACTGATATTTTCACTCTGGATATTTTTTGTTTTGCTTGGATTTAGCTGATTTTGCTTTGGCTATCACCTTAATTTCTAACCCATCTTTATCACTGTTTTTAAGTGTATTTTTTTGTAAAAAGCATGTAGCTTTTATTTTAATAGCCAATTTGACTATCATTTTCTCCTATTTAGAAAAAACAGTTCATTTTCTCTCAGTAAAATTAATTATGTTTATTTATTCCATCTTAATTGATGCTGTTCTAAATTTACTTAATTTGTTTTACTCTTTTCTCTCTTCCCAGTTCCTAATTTCTTTTCTAGTTTTATCAAATTGTTATTCATTTCATTCATTCCTAATGCATATTGAAAGTCCAACTTTACTCTTCTGTTGCATTAATGTCTACCTTACTTTCCCTCTTCCCACTTCCATAATTATGTGCATTTCTTTAACAGTGTTTAAAAATAAAATACAAATGCATCTTCTCACAATATAAACTATTCTTCCTGCTTCTTTCCAACCCAAATAGGACAAGAGACCTGCAAAATAATTTTACTCTCCCCTACATCCCTTCTTCCCACCCTACCCCAGTCCACCGGATATTTTCTATCTCTACCCTTACCCCTAATTTCTAGGTTTTGCTGAGATAGTTTAGAACTTTTTATTCTAGACTACTTGAACTAAATCAGGATTTTCTTTACATCATTTGCCTTCCAACTCTAGATCCCAAACCATTTATATATGACAGTTTATTCTTATTAGGGTCCTCTTTTGAACCAAAATATCTAGAGCCCACAGAAGCCTTTTAGCTCTGACGTGAAAACAGAGGGGAAGTGAGTTTCATTCAGGCCACAAGTTCCCAATACTTTTATTTGTAAATCGTTTTTTAATGTTGTTTCATAGTATATACACATTCCATTGTATATTTGATTCTCACCATGATCTAACATGTTATATATTTCAGTTATTTACCTTGTTTATTGACCTTCTCACCCTACTGAAAAGACTCATGTAAGGCCCATGAGGGCACAGATTTTGTCTAAAATGTTCACTGCTTAGATGAATGGATAAAGAAGATGTACATATACACAGTGGAATACTACTAAGCCATAAGAAAGAAACAAATTCTATAATTTGCAATATCGATGGAGCTGGAAGGTATGCTCAGTGAAATAAGCTAGGCAGAGAAAGACAAGTACCAAATGATTTCCCTCATTTGTGGAGTATAACAGTGAGGCAAAACTGAAGGTAAAAAACAACAGACTCACAGACTCCAAGAAGGGACTAGCAGTTACCAAAGGGGAGGGGTGAGAGAGGGCAGGTGGAGAGAGAGGGAGAAGGGAATTCAGGGGTATTATGATTGGTGCATACGGTGTGGGGGGATCAGGAGGAAGACAGTGTAGCACAGATGAGGCAAATAGTGACTGTGGAATCACCTTACTACATTGATGGGCAGTGAATGCAGTGGGGTCTGGGGGGGACACGATAACATGGGTGAATGTTGTAATCACGTTGTTTTTTCATGTGAAACGTTCATAGGAGTGTGTATCAATAATACCTTAATAAAAAATAAAATAAAGTAAAATAAAATAATCACTGCTGTATTTCTACCACCTGCCACAGTACCTCATACAGTCAGAACTCAATATTATTATTTGAATGAATGAATAAAACAATTACATGTGTTTTAAAGTGTACATAGTTTTTTCTTTTACATGCTTTTCAAGTGTTTCTAAAGTAACATGCATTAATCTACCATTAATATGAATAAGCTTATTTTTCCTCCTTCCCTTTCTTCCTCCCCCCTCCCTCCCTCCCTTCCTTCCTTCCTTTCTTCCTTGCTTCTTTCTTTCCTTCCTTCCTTCCTTCCTTCCTCTCTTTCTTTCCTTTAATGGAATGAATGTACCAGGCTTCCTACACCAGACCTATATCTGACGCTAGGATTCGTTGCTTGTTATATGAATGGTTTTAGGCAAATCACTTTAACATCCTGAATACTTAATTTCCTCCTATAAAACAGAGATGATAAAAAAGTGTTTTTCCCATATTACAAGGTGGATGTGCATATCAAATACAATAATGCACATAAAAGGACTTGGTAACTATATAGTTATCATATATGCCATATATCTGATTGGAATTTTCTTTTGATGCATGTTGGTAAGAATCATAGGCACAGTCTAAAATGGACACTGCTGAAAGGGTAGAGAAGAGGTGGTCGGCTTATGGACTCATTACATTTGCTTTTCCTTCTGCCCAAAATGTTCTTTCCCAAATTATTCTTAAGTGTCACTCTTTTACTTTATTCTGGACTCTGTTCATATGTCTCTTCAGAGAAGACTTCCTTAATACAGGAGTCCCCTCTGGTCAATCTCTTTCCTGTTTTATATTTCATGATAGTACTTATCACTTTTTAACATATTATATAACCATTCTTTATTGCCTTTCTCATCCACCTTAATGTAAACCCCATAACGTCAAATATTTTGACTTTTTACTCACTGCTGTAGTCCAAGTGCCTAGAATCATTACCAACACATGGGGATCCCTCAATAATTACTTTCAAGTGAATAAATTAATAGTTAGGAAAATCATTACTAGCTAATGAATAAGTTTAATTTCTCTCAATTATCCAAATAACTTATTTTTTCTTGCCAAGATATGGTGGAAAAAGGAGAGCTCATAATATTTAAGAAAATGGAATTCTTGAAAAATTAAGCCTCAATATTAGAAAATTTTAAACATTAACAACTTTGTTTAATTTAAACACTTTCTGTTTTATATTTTCATGTAATTTCATTATTTTCAATAGAATCAACTGTTCAAAATTAAACAAAATTATTTTATGTTTATATAATTGAAAGAATTTTTCCTGCATACAATATATATACATATATATTTTGCCACACCACGTGTCATGAAGAGAATTGTTTTTCAGATTTCAGCCACTTTCAGACCACATTTATAATTTTTGGCCATAAACACACACTTGTCACATGTAATTTTTATTTTTGTTTAATCCTACTTTAAACAAACTCTCTCTCCTATTTTTAACTTACTTGCCCTACTACTTGTGAAACCATAAATCTGTTAGTTATAGTTTTTAAATATACATAGAGTGAGGTAAATATATGATTATTAAAACAAAAGTCTCATCTATGTGTGCCTAAATCTTGCCTAATATCTCCAGTGCAACAGAATTTGGGACAGAGTGATAGAGAACAGGGTAAAGGATTATAGCAGCAAGTGATATCAGTGTGTCAATGAAGTTTTCTGAGGTTTAATTTATTTGTGTGAAAAATAAGAGGCTAAAATGATAGGACTCTTAAGTTCTTGTTGTCCTTCTCAGAGTCATTCTCCTATGAGTGATGACTGGATCTAGAAAGACTTCTCAGGAAAGACTGAAGTTGCTTTCCTGGCACCCCAAATCATACATGAATAAGGAAATGACTCCACCAGGCCCTTTATGAACCCTTGCATCCTAGACAATGAGAAACTAGGGGCTTTATTATGGAATTCTAACCAGATTACATAAATATTAAGTCCACCTGCACATTAAGTACAAAAATACAAAGCAAGTAACTATTATTCCTATAATATACCTAATTTCTCTGGAGATTTACTTATAATATGAATTACCTGAATTATCTGGGGGTTGAAATATTTGGATGAACATCTTCCATTTTTCTTTCCATGCAGGAGCAACCTTATTTTCATAAAGGGTTCTAAGCTAGAACTATCCTGAGGAACACATCCAGATCAAGTAGCCAACAAATGGCATTCACATGCAATAAAAACTGCTAAGTGCTGTCAGGATGTAGACAGTTTCCAAGGCTTAAGCTGCACTAGGAGAAACATGGCCATCCACAAACCTCACATTCATTGTGAAGTTATTCATAGGAATAATGGTATTTACACCATACATTTATACACCCTTTCTATTTTATATACTATGTAAACTGATATACTATTATTTGATGTATGTACCTTTCCATTTTTTAAATGCCAATTAAGTTTGACAACAATTGTGTGTGGAAGAACAGCTCTCATTAACCCCTTTTGTAATTTAAGATTTATAAAAGAATATTGAAAGGGCCAAGATAACTCTGGGGAAACTTGGTCTTCATTGGTGTCCTTGTGCTCCATGGGCATAATTACCATGTATTTCTGAAAGAAAATAACAAACCATAAAATGTGAGAATTAAAAATATATTAAAAGGGGTAATAGGAGGAAACATTTGGAATAAAACTGTCCGAGGAATTCTGGTTACTTGGTATGTGGTTGCTATCTAAAAGATGAAATTGGGGTTTGGGGTTTCCATCAGTCCCTTAGTTTCCTGTTAAATTAGTTGAGCAGTTTCGGTTACAAGTTTCAGAAACCTAATTCAAACTAGCTTATGCAAATAATAAGAATATGAAAAAGAAAAAGAATAAAGTAATTTTTTGAATCACATAACAGAAGCCTGTGAGTAGAACTGGTCAGGCCGGTTAAGTCCAGGTATTCAAATATTATTTCCCAATGTCTCTTTCACACACACTCACACACTTATTCTCATTCTCCCCAAAGTTGCCATCAGGAACTAAAGATAACATAATCCTTTATCTTTACCAAGGCCAACAGAAAAGCAGCTTATCTTTTTTTAATACATAGATATATATATATAAGTAAAATACCTGAACTCTGCTGCTTGAATCAACATAGAATCTGCAATATAGAATAAAGTCTAACCCTCTGAACAACGGGGTTGATGGGTCTCATGTCTCTCCACCTCCAGTGCAGGCACTGACACTAGGTAAGGAAACATCCCCAGAAGAACCTCAGAGTGCTTTTACCACAAGGGGGAGTTGTGTGTTGTAACATAAAATGAGATAAAATCAAGGTAGTAAAATCTCCACTAGGCTGTATTCTGCTTGTCACTGGGGATTAGTGTAATGCACTCAAACTGACAGTTTCAAAGGGGGCATCTCAAACCTCAGGAAGCATTGTGTAGACCATAGGAAACTATAGACAATATAGCACCATGTTCTACAACTTCTGATATTTTTTATCTTCATACTTTTGAACTTGCCCCTTGAAAAGAATGGTTTCACTGTCCAAAGGACTCTGGAGCCTGCTATGACATGCCCCTTGAATTGGTCACAGTTCAAGATCAGAGACCAGGCATGGAGGAAGAATGAGGGAGGCAGTGCCTGTAAGCTGCTGCCACCCTGGAGTTTCAGTGCTGGGATCCGCTGCTGGTGGAGCCACTTCAGGGAAGAGCCCTTGCAGATGGGAGCAGCTGTTGGGGGTCTGTGCCAGGCACCTCTGCCAAAAGGAGCTGCTGGGAAGTCACTTTGGAAGCAGAATTATCAATAGTCTCCACCCTGTTTATCATGCCTTCATAAGTAAGCACAGAGGTCTCACATGAGAGTAAGATCATTACTCTTTCTAAATACCATGTTTTTATATTTGTGTCAATGTTGACATATATAGATATCAGTATACTGTATGTTTTTGTGTATTCCACTCTACAGTAGAGGATAAAATTCGTTCCTGTCATCACTTACTCAGTTAATGTTTTTGTACCTCCACTCTGCAAAAGATGCAATAAAAAGAAAAATTTGAATTTTGTACTTCTGATGTGATTGCCATCTAGTGGAGGAAAGAAGTATATAAACAAACATTTAGAATACAGTACAACAGGAATAGATGCAGAATGTTAGTTATCTGGGGAAGCCCAAGGGAGCCCAAAAGAGCTGCTTTTGCTTAAAGGACTTGAGTAAGGCTTTACCAAAGATGACCCATTTCATCGGGATCTTAATGAACGGGAAGGCCCAGAAAGTCTAACAGGAGTACAAACCTGCTACAGAGCTGGAAATCAGTCTTCAAATTTGAAAGTGTCACCAAGGGAAGGATTGTTGTGGACATCACAACTGAACTGAAGAAATAAGGTAACTAGTTAGCAAGAGTGCATAGGTTAAGTGCCAGGTGAATATTTTGAAAACTGTATTTAGTGTACTAAAACAATATTTCAAGTGCTTGATATGTGCTACATAATACATACAGTTTCCTCCCAAAGCTTGATATGATGTATTCCTAGATAATATGAATTAAAATTCATAAATACAATTGATTTTATCCTTTACTTTTCCACCCTATTCCTTCTCATGCACTCTCATTTCTCTGTATTTATTCTCCAGAGTTTATAACAAGCAGGAGAAACATGGTCCTATTGCTTAACTATTAACATTTAAGAAACTATTATTAAGTAATAATAGATTTTAAGCATTTATTGAAAGTTATTATGTTGTAGGCACTATACTGTACAATCTATAGGTATTAAGTTATTTAATTCCCTTTAAAATACTATAAGAAACATAGCATTAATAATCCAATTTTACAGTAAAGAGACTGAGGTTTAGCAACTTTAACTAAGTATCACATAGCTCTGGATGACAGTGTTATCATCCAAGCTAGACTCCAACTTCAGGTGATTACAACACTAAAATAAAAGAACTGGAAATCATAGTGTAAACTGCTCTAAGGATTTCAGTGCATCTTAAGATGACTATTTTAATACTTTCTTAGCTCAAAAAGTGTAATTTTGTCCTTCCAAATATTTTATCCAACTTATAAAATGATGCAAAATGCCTAAATACGTCTTATACTTTCTTTATCCACAAACATCTAAAGACAAGACTGAAACTAAAGCCATACAGAAATATTTTTAGTGACTGACAAATCAACTTAGATGCCAGATAACCAGATGCCAACATATCATTCAGCAGAAAAGGTATGATCTCGAATGTGGAAGCCAGGCCAACTAGGCTGCTAGTTTATAAGCTTTTCAACTGTCCATCGATTTCTTCCAGATGATCTCCAAACTGATAAAGCTTTTTAAGTTCTCAGTGATCCTTCCAAAACGCTGAATAAACTGTGGTGATAGAATCCCATCTCAGTTTAAGTGCTTATATTAACATGCAATGAATTTAAATACTGAATGATCTCACCTACATGTGCAGTCTAATACAAACACAAACTCATAGAGAAAGATCAGATTTGTGGTTTCCACAGGTAAGGGTTGTGAGAAATTGGATCAAAGTGGATGAAAAGTAAAACTTTCCAGTTACAACATAAATAATTACTAGGGATGTAACTGTGGATAAAGTGAAGGTTCCTATGGCCAGGATTCTCACCTGGCCCTGGTTGGCTTGCTCACTACATACATATGGGCAATACATTGTTATAGACTCTATATAAAGAGCTCTGCCCAGTGCTCTGGGTGACAACAGGGTTACAGGGCTGCAAGGCTGCAGGAGAGCAGAGGCTGGAGTGGTGGCAGCACCGAGGCCATAGACAGACCACTGCGGGGATAGAGAGGCCCAGAGGCAGAGACCAGCTTGCTGCATGCAGACTTGCTCTGGGTGTAAAGGATTCTAGTGATTGACCTGCCACTGTGAGAATAAAGTTGGGTATAAACCCTTTCACCCCAAGAACATTCCACTGTTATTTCTTTTGTATTATTAAATTCATAATGAACTTTTCCAGGACTGAAACCCATTGGCAAGACAAAACGTACAGCATGATGACTAATTCACATGATGTATGGTACATTTGAAAGTTTGAAAAGAGTAGATCCTAAACATTTTCATCACAAGGAAAAAAACTTTATTTTTTGTATCTATGTGAGATGATGGATATTAACTAAACTTATTGTGGAAATCGTATGACAATACATGTAAATCAGGTCATTTTATACACCTTGAACTTACATAGTGCTGTATATCAGTTATATAACAATAAAATGGGGTAAAAAAGGAGGTAGACACAGTTTTTATCAAATAGATGATACATGAAAAAGTGAGATCTGCCAGCTAGGTCTTGGCTACACATAATATGACAGTTCACCTGAATTAATAAAGCAGCTTATAAAATTATAATAACACAAGTTATGTAACAACTGGTTGCTCTCATTGCAATTTCCACTCTTACATTGGGTATTACAGCCTCAAGTTAAACTCTTGAATGCTTCCCAGCTTCCTTATTTAGTTGACCACAGCCAACTGTTGGAAAGAAATGGTAAGCAGAGGCAAAGCAGTCTAATGACAAGAATCATGGGGGAAGAAATATAAAAAGTGGAAGTCCAGTGTCTTGCCTGAGGGTTTCATCCCTGGGCAAGTACACTATGGATTCACTGAGAACAAGCAATGACATTGGGACATTCTAGAGGTAAAAGGGTTTATATCTGCCTTTATTCTCTCCATGGTGGGTCAAACACTAGAAGCATGTCTGCACCCAGCTGTCTGCAGTCCATAATCCACCTCAGTCTC
The DNA here is from genome assembly GCA_032199065.1 of Smutsia gigantea. Taxonomy (NCBI): domain Eukaryota; kingdom Metazoa; phylum Chordata; class Mammalia; order Pholidota; family Manidae; genus Smutsia; species Smutsia gigantea. The sequence goes on from JAVSCE010009565.1 coordinate 29,803, forward strand.
TGCCTCTGCCCAGAACACTGGGAAGAGCTCTTTATACAGGGACTCACTCAATAACAGCTCATTGCCAATGGGTGTGGAAGGAGTAGCTTAGCAGCAGGCCAGTTATAACATCAAGTGGTTTAGGATCAGGTGAGCATCTTGGCCATAGGAACTTCCATTTTCCCTGCATCCAATCTAGGTTTGGCTGACTTGCTGTATGATTAAATTAGACAGACAGCCAGACTCTCTGGAGCTATCAGATTCCATATCTGTAAAAGGGAAATTAATGCCACCACCAGTGCCCCTTAATGAGTATGAGACTAAAGTGTAATGATTAAAGTGAGCAAATATTGTGGTTATATGGTGTTAGTTTAATTCCCTTCTGATTTGCTACAAATAACTGCAATTTATCCTTCATTCTCGAACAGAATCTCCAAGGTATTGTAAGATCATTCATTAATGGTGTTAGTTACCATCTGCTATGTAATAAATTACCATAAAACTTAGCAGCTGAAGAGGGGCTCAAGATGGCAGCGTTGAGCAGGGCAGCGGAAATATCCTTCCAAAACCATGTATATTTGTGAAAATACAACAAATATAACTATTCCTAAAAGAGATACCAGAAGATGCAGTACAACAGCCAGGCTACAGTTACATGTGCAAGAACTCAGGTCCTCATGGAGGGGGTAAGATACAAAGCCGCGACCCGACGGGACCTGAGCACTCCTCCACCCCAGCTCACTGGCAGGAGGAAAAGAATCAGAGTGGGGAGGGAGTGGAAGCACAGGACTGCTAAATAACCAGCCCTGGTGATCTGCACTGGGAGCACAGACACACATCGCATGGTGTACCAGATATTAGAGAAACAGAAAAGTAAAACATGAGATGGAGACTGCAAGCGGGTCCTCACAGCTGGCTCCCCTGGGACAAAAGAAAAGCGGGCGCTTTTTTAAAAGTCTTATAGAGACAAGGGCCCAACAGCTGAACAAAATCATCCCAGTGCACTCAGCCCAGCAGGCTGGTAATCTTGAGGAATTTTGGGCCCCCTAACTGGCTGCCAGGTAAAACAGACTTCGGAAGACCCTCACAGTGATAAGCAGCCTGCCATTCATTCTCCCAGGCTGATGCTGCAAATAGACATGCTGATCTGCCACAGCTGGGGAACAGCAGAGAGCGGCCCACAGCAACCACACAGAATCTCCTCCCCGCGGCATGCAGCTAACTGGGAAAGGCCATGGAAGCCAGAGCAAGGTCCAGAAGGCACCAAGGGGTGCCAGACTTGCTGCAGAATGCACCCAGCATGGCTGCAACCTCCTGCAGTTCTCTAGGCTAGCCAGAGGGCGGCCCTGCCCACGGCAGCTCAGTGGATTATCTGAGAGAATGCCACGTGGTGTTCAGGAAACAGCACAGGCTGTGGAGGACGGAACAAGGACCAGAATGTGCAAAGGGGTGCCAGACATCATTGAGAATGCACCTGGCGTGGCTGCAAATCCCCGAGTGCTCTAGGCTAGCCTGAGGGTGGCCCTGCTCCCAGAAGCTCAGGAGATTATCCCAGAGACTGACTCCCAGTGTACAGATAACCAGCACAGGCTGCAGAAAAGGGCAAGGAGAACAGCAAGCAGGAAGGGTCTTTGATCTCCTAGCTGATACATGTGGCACCTGCCTGCAACCACTTCTAACACCATGAAAAGACAGAAGAATATGGTCCAGTCAAAATCACCTAGACAACCGCAGAGAGAGGACCTGGTGAGATAGATTTAAACAAACTTCCTGAAAAAGAATTCAGAATAAAAGTCATTACCATGCTGATGGACCTACAGAGAAATAAGCAAGAGGTAAGGGATGAAGTCAGGAGGGACATTACAGAAAGGAAACAATCGATTGATGGGCTCAAGGGCAGATTGGACGAAGTGCAAGAGACTGCTAATGGAATAAAAATAACAGAACAGAAGTACAGAGAAGCTGAGGCAGAGAGAGGTAAAAGGATCTCTAGAAAAGAAAAAATATTAAGAGAACTGTGTGACCAATCCAAATAGAACAATATTTGCATTATAAGAGACCGGAAGAAGAAGAGAAGGAAAAAGGGATAGAAAGTGTCTTTGAAGACATAATTGAGGAAAACGTTCCCATTCTGGGAAAGGAAACAGTTTCTCAGTCCACGGAAGCCCACAGATGTCCCAACACAAGGGACCCAGGGGAGACAACACCAAGACATATAATAATTAAAATGGCAAAGATCAAAGACAAGGATAGACTGTTAAAGGCAGCAAGAGAGAGAAAAGAGATCACCTAAGAAGGAAAACCCATCAGGCTGTCATCAGACTCCTCAACAGAAACCTTACAGGCCATGAGAGAATGGCATGATATATTTAACACAATGAAACAGAAGGGCCTTGAACCAAGAATACTGTATCCAGCATGATTATCATTTAAATTTGAGGGGGGTATTAATTCCCAGACAAACGAAATTTGAGGGAATTTACCCCAAACAAACCACGTCTAGAGGATATTTTTAAGGGACTGCTCTAGATGGAAGCACTCGTAAGGCTAAAAAGATGTCACCAGAGAAAATAAAATCATAGAAAAGAAACAGACCATCCAAATACTAACTAAAGGAAAAAAATAAAATCAACGATCCACAAAAACAGTCAAAGGAAATGCAAAAGAGTAAAAAATAAAACATATAAAGAATGGAGAGAAATAAAGAATCATCAGACTGTGTTTACAATAGCTTAATGAGAGAGTAATGTTAGACTCTTAGATAGTAAAAACGCTACCCTTGAACCATTGGTAACCATGAATCCAAAGCCTGCAATGGCAATAAGTACATATCTATCGATAATCACACTAAATATATATGGGCTGAATGCACCAATCAAAAGACACAGAGTAATAGAGTGGATAAAAAAGCAAGACCCATCTATATGCTGCTTACAAGAGACTCACCTCAATCCCAAAGATATATACAGACTAAAAGTGAAGGGATGGAAAAAGATATTTCAAAAAAAACAACAGGGAGAAAAAAGCAGGTGTTCTAGTACTTGTATCAGACAAAATAGACTTCAAAACAAAGAGAGTAGCAAGAGATAAAGAAGGACATCACATAATGATATAGGGGTTAGTCCAGCAAGAGGATATAACCATTATAAATATATATGCACCGAACACTGGAGTGCCGTCATATGTGAAAGAAATACTAGCAGAATTAAAGGAGGCCATAGAAAGCATTGTATTCATTTTAGGAGATGTCAACACACCACTCACTCAAAAGGACAGATCAACCAGACAGAAAATAAGTAAGGACACAGAGGCTCTGAACAACACACTAGAACAGATGGACCCATCAGACATCTACAGAACCCTACACCCAAAAGCAGCAGGATACACATTCTTCTTAAGTGCACATGGAAGAATAGACCATGTATTAGGCGACAAAAAGAACCTAGAAAATTCAAAAATATTGAAATTCTACCAACGACCTTCTCAGATAACAAAGATATAAAACTAGAAATAAATTGTACACAGAAAACAAAAAGGCTCACAAACACATGGAGGTTTAACAATATGCTCCTAAATAATCAATGGATCAATGACCAAATTAAAACAGAGATCAAACAATATATGGAGACAAATGACAACAACAGCACAAAGCCCTAACTTCTGTGGGACGCAACAAAGTCAGTACTAAGAGGAAAGTATATTGCAATCCAAGCCTAGTTAAAGAAGGAATAACAATCCCATATGAATAGTCTAAAGTCACAATGAGTGAAATTGAAAAAGAACAAATGAGACCCAAAGTCACGGGAAGGAGGGACATAATACAGATCAGAGAAGAAATAAATAAAATTGAGAAGAATAAAACAATGGAAAAATCAATGAAACAAAGACGGTTCTTTGAAAAAATAAACAAAATAGACAACCCCCTAGGCAGATTTATTAAGAGAAAAGGAGAATCTACACACATAAACAGAATCAGAACTGAGAAAGGAAAAATCACGTCGACCCCACAGAAACACAAAGAATTATTAGAGAATACTATGAAAATCTATTTGCTAACAAGCTAGAACAGCTAGAAGAAATGGACAACTTAGAAAATAGTAACCTTCCAAGACTAACCAAGGAAGAAACAGAAAATCTAAACAGACCAATTATCAGCAACAAAAATGAATCTGTAATAAAAAAAAAAACTACCCAGGAACAAAACCCCTGGGCCCAATGGGTTCAGCACTGAATTCTACCAGACACATAGAGAAGAAATAACACCATTCTCCTTAAAGTTTTTCAAAAAATAGAAGAGGAAGGAATACTTCAAAACTCATTCTATGAAGCGAGCATCACTCTAATACCAAAACCAGGCAAAGACACCACAAAAAAAGAAAATTACAGACCAATATCCTTGATGAACATAGAGTCCAAAATACTCAACAAAATATTAGCATACCGTATTCAAAAATACATCAAGAAGATCATACACCATGATCAAGTGGGATTCATCTCAGGGATGCAAGGATGGTACAAGATCCGAAAATCAGTCAACATCATCCACCACATCAACAAAAAGAAGATAAAAAACACATGATCATCTCCATAGATGCTGAAAAAGCGTTTGACAAAATTCAACATCCATTCATGAAAAAAACTCTTAACAAATGGGTATAGAGGGCAAGTAGCTCAAGAAAATAAAGCTATATATTATACAACCACAGCCAACATTATACTTAACAGCGAGAAGCTGAAAGCTTTTCACCTAATATGAGGAACAGGACAGGGATGCCCACTCTCCCCACTGTTATTCAACAGAGTACCGGAGGTCTTAGCCATGACCATCAGACAAAACAGAGCAATACAAGGCATCCAGACTTGTAAAGAAGAAGTCAAACTGTCACTATTTGCAGATGACATGATATTGTACCTAAAAAATCCTAAAGACTCCACTCCAAAACTACTAGAAGTAATATCTGAATTCAGCAAAGTTGCAGGATAGAAAATTAACACACAGAAATCTGTTGCTTTCCTATAGACTAATGTTGAACTAACAGAAAGAGAAATCAGAAAAACAATTCCATTCATAATTGCATCAAAAAGAATAAAACACCTAGGAATAAACTGAACAAAGGAAGTGAAAGACCTATACTCTGAAAACTACAAGACACTCCGAAGAGAAATTAAGGAGGACACTAACAAAATGGAAATCCATCCCACGCTCTTGGCAAGGAAGAATAAATATTGTCAAAATGGCTATACTACCTAAGCAATCTACAGATTTAACGCAATCCCTATGAAAACACCAACAGCATTCTTCAAAGAACTGGAAAAAATAGTTCCAAAATTCATATAGAACCAGAAAATACCCTGAATAGCCAAAGCAATCCTGAGAAGGAAGAATAAAACAGGGAATCACGCTCCCAGACTTCAAGCTCTACTATAACACCACAGTAATCAAGACAATTTGGTACTGGCACAAGAGCAGACCCACAGACCAGTGGAACAGAATAGAGAGTCCAGATATTAACCCAAACATATATGGTTAATTAATATATGATAAAGGGGCCACGGATATACAATGGGGAAGTGACAGCCTCTTCAACAGCTGGTGTTGGCAAAACTGGACAGTTCCATGTAAGAGAATGAAACAAGATCATTGTCTAAGCCCATACACAAAGGTAAATTCAAAATGGATCAAAGACCTAAATGTAAGTCATGAAACCATAAAACTCTTAGAAAAAAACAAAGGCAAAAATCTCCTGGACATAAGCATGAGCAACTTCTTCATGAACATATCTCCCTGGGCAAGGGAAACAAAAGCAGAAATGAACAAGTGGGACTATACCAAGCTGAAAAGTTTCTGTACAGCAAAGGATACCATCAGTAGAACAAAAAGACATCCTACAGTATGGGAGAATATATTCATAAATGACATCCGATAAGGGGTTGACATCCAAAATATATAAAGAGCTCACGCACCTCAACAAACAGAAAACGAATAATCAAATTAAAAAATGGGCAGAGGATCTGAACAGACACTTCTCCAAAGAAAATATTCAGATTGCCAACAGGCACATGAAAGATGCTCACATCACTAATCATCAGAGAAATGCAAATTAAAACCATAATGAAATATCACCTAACACCAGTAAGGATGGCCACCATTGCAAACACAAACAACAACAAATGTTGGCAATGATGTGGAGAAAGGGGAACCCTCCTACACTGCTGGTGGGAATGCAAATTAGTTCAACCATTGTGGAAAGCAGTATGGAGATTCCTCACAAAACTGAAAGTAGAAATACCATTTGATCCAGAAATTCCACTTCTAGGGAATTACCCTAAGTATGTAGCAGCCCAGTTTGAAAAAGACATATGCACCCCTACGTTTATCACGGCAGTATTTACAATAGCCACGAAATGGAAGCAACCTACATGTCCTTCACTAGATGAATGGATAAAGAAGATGTGGTACATATATACAACGGAATATTATTCAACCAGAAGAAGAAAACAAATCCTGACATTGGAAACATGGATGGAGCTAGAGGGAATTGTGCTCAGTGAATAAGCCAAGCTGAAAAAGACAAGTATCAAATGATTTCACTCACATATGGAGTATAAGAACAAACAAAAATACTGAAGGAACAAAACAGTAGCAGACTCACAGAACCCAAGAACAGACTAATAGTTACCAAAGGGAAAGGGACTGGGGAAGATGGGTGGGAAGGGAGGGATAAGGGGGAAAAGGGGGCATTACGATTAGCAGATATAATGTTGGGGGGGCACGGGGAGGGCTGTACAACACAGAGAAGACAAGTAGTGATTCTATAGCATCTCACTGTGTTGATGGACAGTGACTGTAATGGCGTATGTGAGGGGGACTTGATGATGTGGGGAGTCTAGTAACCATAATGTTGCACATGTAATTGTAGATTAATGATACAAAAAAAACTTAGCAGCTGAAAACAACCTCAACCATGTATTATTTCACATAGTTTCTGAGGGTGACAAACCTGGGAGTCATTTCACTGGGTTGCTGGCTTGAGGTCTCTATGAAGTTGCAGTGAAGCTACCACTCAGGGGTGTTCTCATGTCTATGTTTAGCTAGATTTGAAGTATCTGCTTCCAAACTCACTCACAGGGTTGTTAGTAGGTCTTGGATTCTCTACAGCTTGGGAAATGATCCAGAGAGGGAGAGATAAAAGAGAGAGAGAGAGAGAGAGAAAACCTAAACCCATGATGGCAGTCTTTCATAACCTAACCTTAGAAATGACATACCATACATAAATTGATTGTCACACAGACTCACCCTGTCACATTGTGGGAGGGGACTACACAAGAGGATGTATTCTGCAGGTGGGGATGATTAGGAGACATCTTAGAGACTGTTTACCACTGGTGAAGTAGAAAAAAGAGTAATTAATAGAGCTTAGCAACTCAGTGTGTAAGTGGAGAGGTAAGCTTGTGAATGAATGCACCACCTCAAGTTGCTCTCCAGACTACTGAATCAGACCACCTTGTAAAGAGTTCCCTAACTGAGTTGTATGAATGTTGAGGGGTGAGGAACCCTACGGCCTGAATGTGCTATATTTTCCTGAAAAGTAAAAGAAACAAATTATTATTAGTATGCCCTAGCAATTTAAACCCTTATCTTGCCAGTGGGTTTCAGTCCCTGGCAAGTTCACTATGGATTCAGTAAGACCAAGGAGTGACAATGGAATGTTCTTGGGATAAAAGGTTTTGTTACCCAGCTTGTTCTCCCAGCGATAGGTCAAGCAATAGAATTATGCCTGCACCCAACTGTCTACAGGTCTGTAATCCTCCTTTGTCTCTGTATCCACACAGAGCATTGGTTAGAGTTCTTTATATACTGACTGAGTCAATAATAGCTTATTGCTTATGGGTGTGGAAGCATTAGCCTTGGAGTAGGCCAATTACATCATTAAGTAATTTAGGATCAGGTGAGGATCCTGGCTCCAGGAACTTCATTTTCCCCACACCTGCCAATGAAACCAGCAATATCTTTTAGGGAAATATCTTAATAAAGGTATTCACTGCCATGACATTTTTGGGGAAGTTGGGGTTCCTATGGCCAGGATCCTCACTGAACTTAAACCACCTGATGATGTAACTGGCCTGCTGCTAGGCTTCCACTTCCACACCTTTAGGCAATAAGCTATTATTGTGCTATATAGAGAGCTCGACCCAGTGCTCTGGGCAGACACAGACACGCTAGTGCTCGACCTACTGCCTGGAGAGCAAGCCTGGTAAAAAAACCCTTTCACCACAAAGAACGTTTTACTGTCAATTTCTTTGGTCACATTGAATTCATAGCGAACTTGCCTGGGGCTGAAGCCCATTGGGAAGACAATTGGCAAAAGTTGGCAGGGTTCATTTTTGACCAAAGAAAAAAGCAGGCTGCCCTGATGGGAGGGGTGCTTCAGCGGGCTGCCCCTGTGAATGGGGAGACTGTGGATCGTCCCCCAATGGGTATGTGGTCTGAGGTGGCTTGCCTCCTAGAGGACTGGGCCCCACCCCTGGACTGGAGGCAAGTGGAGGTGACACCTGAGGCAGTAGGGGTGGCGCTTAGTATAGTAATTAAATCCTTTGAGAAGCAGAGTGCCCATGAGGCAGCGGGAACTGTGGGTTGGTTGCTTCTCACAGTATTAAAAAGGTCTACAGAAGACAATCAAGAAATGGTAGCATGAGAATGTGAGCTGCAAACTTCTGTGGATTCCCTGAAAAAGGAAATGGCATTGATGCAAGAGATGACATGACAATGCAAGCTGCAAAATTCTGTGGATTCCCTGAAAAATGAAATGGCATTGATGTGAGAGGTGACACGAGAACATGAGCTTCAAACTTCTGTGGATTCCCTGAAGAGAGAAATGGCATTGATGAGAGAGGAGATGGCATGAGAATGCCAGCAGCAAGGTGCCATTGGGGAGGTAAACAGTTATTTACAGAACTGGATGGCCGCTCTGCCAGGTGCTCTGAAGGAGGAAGAGGCCATCAAGGAAAAAGATAACTACTGAGGGAAGCACAGGTGGAGGTAACATGAGAACGTCAGCTGGGAAGCATTGAGCTGAAGTTAAGAGACCTTCTGAAGACTTAGGTAGCGTTGCTGCCAGTTACTGTAGAAAAGGTAAAGGTTGTGGCAGAGGAGGCACTCAGGGGAGGGGAGAGAAAGGTGCCATCAACCCCAGTAATGGAGGACATGGGGAAGGATGAAGGGGTGGTGCCAGAGGCACTGACCCCTCCTGTTTTGAAAGCATGCCCCATGGTTGTAAAGAAAATAAAGACCCAACAGCTGAAGGTTCCCCAAGGAGAGGAGCAGCCCCTCCCCAAGTCGTGGAACACTCTATGGTCCACCCCTATACTCAGGCTGAGCTGGTGGATTTGGGCTCACAGCCTGCCTTGAGGCAGTGATTACAAAATGCACATCAGACCCCAGTGAGTCTCACCCTCCTCGATTGGCTCATGGCTGCACTTCGTGCTGTGTGGCCCAATCTGGGTGATCTACCATCCTCTCCTGTTAGATGGCAGACGTATACTGAACTTCAACAGGTGTTACGAGAGCTAGGCATAAGAAATGCCATCTATAGTCCAGAGAATTATGGCCCAGATGAAGAGATTTTCATTACTGCGATGAGAAATATTGTACTTCAAATGGCTCCTACATCCCTCTTTCAGTCTCTAGTGACCATTCTTTCCCCTCACTTAGGGCATTCCACAAGTGAGGTGACACATACAGTAGCAGTTTTAGGAGAGGCTGAAGCAAACAAGAATTTGTAAATAAATAAGACCTGTTACTCACAAGAATAATTTACAGGGCCCCATGAAGGTTATGTGGACCCAGATGTGGGTTGATTTAATATGCACAGGAGCAGATGGAAAGAAATTAGATGGGAAGTCAAATAGAACCTCACTAGAGCCACGGCAACAGATGAAACCAGAGCAGCAGTTCCAGGCATTAAGATCAAAGAGGCAGAGATCAGAGACAGAACCACGAGTCCAGCCTGTGTGTTAGCAAGACTTCCTGCTGGAGAGTGAGCCAACCTCACTTGAGCCCACACAAGAAGGTGATTGGGGAACACGGTTTGACTGAGGGGAAGGTCAAGGTATCTGCCCTGAAGGAGCAGAGGGGACCAGAGGCCACATGTTGAAATAGCTATCCATTGGTCCCCAGTGAACATACATGTCCTGGCTCTGGTGGACACTGGGGCTGAATGTTCACTGATTTATGGTAACCCTAAATGGTTCCCTGGGACACCTACTATCATAGGTGGATATGGGGGAAAGGCTATCAGAGTGAAAAAAGCCCAAATCCCTTTGGGAATAGGGTGCCTACCTCCAAAAGATATATACTGTGCATATATCTCTTATCCCTGAGTATATTTTGTGGATTGATATCCTGCAGGGTCTGTGGTTACAGACCACTGCAGGTGAGTTCAGACTGAGAGCACGTGTGGTGAAGGCAGTTCTGAGGGGACATGCTAGGCACCTGCCCATAACTTTGCCTGTACCTCGGCAGGTGACTAATACCAAACAATACAAACTGACTGGAGGGCATAAAGAGATTGGAGAAACTCTCCAGGAGCTGGAAAAGGTGGGTATTATAAAGCCCCCCATAGTCCTTTCAATTCCCCAGTATGGCCAGTAAAAAACCCAGATGGATCCTGGCGTATGACTGTGGATTACAGAGAAGTGAATAAAGTCATACCCCCTATGCATGCAGCTGTCCCCTCTATTGCAGCCTTGATGGATACTCTCAGTCATGAACTAGGAACATATCATTATGTGGTAGATCTTGCTAATGCCTTCTTTTCCATTGATATTGAGCAGGAAAGTCAGGAACAGTTCACCTTCCCATGGGAAGGACAGCAGTGGACTTTTACCATCCTCCCACAAGGATACCTCCGCAGCCCCACCATCTGTCATGGACTTGTAGCCCAGGACTTGGCTACATGGGAGAAACTGCAAACAGTGCAGCTGTACCATTATATTGATGATGTCATGCTCATGTCCGATTCTCTTTCAGATGTAGAAGGTGCAGCACCAAGACTGCCGCAACATTTGCAGGAGAAAGGATGGGCTGTGAACAGCACCAAGGTTCAGGGACCTGGTTTGTCTGTCAAATTCTTGGGGGCCGTCTGGTCAGGTAAGACCAAAGTGATACCAGAAGCAGTTATAGATAAAGTCCAGGCCTTTCCTACCCCCACAACTGTAGCATTGCTACAGGAATTTTTAGGTCTTCTAGGCTACTGGAGAGTGTTTATCCCACACTTGGCACAAATTCTGAAGCCCTTATCCTGGTTGTTATGAAAGGGCATCAGGTGGGACTGGGATGAGACATGTGCATCTGCCTTTACGACAGCAAAACGGATAGTCAAGGCCTTGCAGGCCTTGAGTGTGATAGACCCATCAAGGCCGTGTGAGCTGGAAGTTCATGGAACTGAAGATGGTTATGGCTGGTGTCTCTGGCAGTGGCTTGAAAGAACTCGCCAACCTGTTGGATTCTGGTCACAACTCTGGAAAGGGGCAGAGGTATGATACACATTGATAGAAAAACAACTGGCTGCTGTGTATCATGACTTGCTGGCTACAGAACTCATCACTGGAATGGCCCCAATAAAGGCAATAATCACCTATCCCATCTTGGTGTGGGTGCAAGACTGGAACCAAAAGCCAAGGAGTGGTGTGCCACAAACACCCACACTAGCCAAGTGGGGTGCTTACCTACAGCAGCATAGTGCCCTCTCTAGTAGCCCCTTGAGTGTAGAAATCCAACGTGTGTTGGGGCCGGTGACATATACTAGTGAAAAACAGAAAGAACTTGCTTTTGAACCATTAGTTGCAGAGAGTCTCTATCAGGATGGAAGAGCCCCTACACCCAAAGATGCATGGTACACAGATGACTCCAGCCATGGGCAGCCCCCAGAATGGAGGGGACAATACGGACGGAAGATAGTGAGGGGAAGAGGAGCCAGTGGGCAGAGTTGTGGGTTGTGTGGCTTGTGATCAGCCAGGAGCCCTACCCTATAGTTGTCTGCACTGACAGCTGAGCTATCAGGGCTTGACCCTGTGGCTACCAACCTGGTACCATGCCAACTGGCTGGTTGGTCACAACCCCTCTTGGGGCAAGAATTGTGGCAAGACTTATGAGCTTGTGGTCAGACAAAATAATTACAGTATACTATGTGACAGGTCATTTGCCACTGGCATCCCCAGGAAATTGTGAAGCACATAAATTTGTCCAGATACATTGGTTAGAAGGAAAGCCTGCTTCTGATGTAGTCCAGTGGCTACATCAGCGTTTGTTTCATGTGGGGCAAAAGACAATGTGGGCTGTAGACCATCGTTGGGGATTGCCTTTGACTTTTGAAGAAGTTAGCAGAGCCCAGCAGGAGTGTTGTGTGCTCCAAAAGGGACTTACAATGAGTTCCACAGCAATACAGGACAATAGCTATGGGGCCTATACCCATCTTCAGGTGGCAGATAGACTATATTGGGCCAGTACCTGTGTCAGAGGATATTGGTATGCAATAACTTGTGTGGACACAGCTACTGGACTTCTGGTTGCTTTTCCTACCCGTTGTGCAGACCAGCAGATGACCAAAAGAGGCCTGGAGCGTCTCTTTGCTGCCTTTGGCCGACCACAGGTAATTGAGAGTGATCAGGGCACCCATTTTACTGGACATGAACTGCAAGAATGGGTTCGACAGCTGGGAATCAAATGGAAGTTTTACGTGCCATACAATCCTACCGCAGCAGGCATGATAGAGAGGCACAATGTCTTGTTAAAATCCGGACTAAAGTCAGATGCCAATAGTCTGCGGGGATGGTCAGTCTGCTTATGGACCATGCTATGGCATTTGAACGAGAGACCCCAAAAGGGAGCCCTGAGCCCCGTGGACATGTTAGCCCATATGGCTGCCTCCCCTATACAACTGCAAGTACAAACCAAGGAAGAATCACTGAAGCCAAGGTTCGGCCACCAGAATAACATCTTGCTGCCAGCACCAACTGCACTGAATCCCAGAGACGGAGACTCCATTGAGTGGACGTGGCCTTGGACCTTTCGACACATGGACCAACGATGGCTGGCTCTCCTGGCACCTTGGGGGCAAGGCCTGGAAGCTGGCCTCCTGTGTATTCCTGGAATAACAGCAGAGTGGCTGCCAATGGTCACAGAGTATATCCTGAACTGCCAGAAGGTAGGAGCATCTTACCGGGGAGTTTTGTTTTATCATTATGGCCAGTGCATGCACCTCCAGTAGCACTATGTATAGACCCTTCGGTAACCCCCACAGGGAAAGGAGTAAAAGTATGGTATACTAGACCTGGAAGGGACCCCCTTCCTGCTACAGTCCTATCACAGGACCACTCTCTTGCATGCATCCTACCTGATGGACAATATTTGCCTATGTTGGTGGCATTAAAACATGTGTCCTATCACCCCTAAAGTCTTTGTGGATTGAGAACTTCCTCTGGCTTGAGGATTATTACTTTTGTTACCTGTATCAAAATCTTACTGTATCTTAATTTTAAGTATCTCTAAGTTGTTGCTATCCTCTGTTGCTGTTGTGGAATCTGGTTACAGTGCTCCAGCTTTCTTGCACAGGGACCATTGCGGAAGATTGAAAGCATGTAGATTGTAAGGCAAGAATCCTGGAAGGGTGGAGTGTGGGGAAGTTGGGGTTCCTACGGCTATAATCCTCACTGAACTTAAACCACCTGATGTAACTGGCCTGTTGGTAGCCTACCAATTCCACAGCTTTAGGCAATAAGCTATTATTGTGTTATACAGAGAGCTTGGCCCAGTGCTCTGGGCAGAGGCAGAGACCCTAGAGCTTGGACCTACCACCAGGGGAACAAGCCGGGCAATAAACCCTTTCACCCCAAAGAAAGTTTTGCTGTCAATTTCATTGGTCACATTGAATCCATAGTGAACTTGCCTGGGGTTGAAACCCATTGACAAGACAACATTGTTTTGTCATCTCTCAGTAGAATGTTTTTTTGACATGTTATGGATTTGTCATTGACAATATCTCTGATGAAACATTTTTCTTTTCACTATAAAAATTGGGTAATCTGTATGGTACCTTATTTTATTTACACAGTCTTATACATTGTTTACTACTACCTAGATCTGCTGGACCTTACCTCATGCTCTAAGCTGCAGGGCAAACTGCAGAGGGGAAGATGCTGTTTGACACAAGTATGTATGTTCTAAATCTATATGAAGCAAAGCAAAAATTTTACCTTAAGATCTGGCAGTAACCTAGAGTAAGAAATATCTTTCAAAAACATTTTTCATTAAGTTATGTAGCATAGAAGACTGCTGTGCAGTACAGGTTGGCAACGTTTTTGTTAAAGGATCAGATAGTAAAAATTTTTGTCTTGAAGCCTGGGTGGTAGGATCTTGTCAACCTGAAAACAAAGAGCTGTAATGAAAGGCAAATGAGCATTTATTTGGGATTAAAGAATTGCAATTCATGGAGCACCATTTTAGGTAAATATCCAAATAGGATTCCTGCTTGTGGGTGAAAACAAGGGTTTTTTAATGAGGAAAAGTGGAGGAAGGGGTAGTTACATGAGTTAAGAAGGGGAAAAAAAGGTTTACATGTGTATTTCAATAAACTAAGCTACTCTGGGTTATACACTGATTGATTACTGAATCTATCTTCAGAAAGACCACATCATCAGATTTGTGATCTGGATATCTGTTCCACCAACTTCTGAAGCAGTTGCTTAAACAATTGCCATCTTGCCCTTTCCAAACATTTGGCCCGAGTACCAAGGTGGGTAAGGAATTTTCTCTGCGTATCCTCTGACACCATTTTAAAAGGGCTCCAGTCATGTCAATTTTTCACAAAGTCTGGTAAAAAGTCATTATTCAGGCTCCTTGAGACTTAATGTACGTCATTAATTATAAAGGATCAAAGAAGGGGTAGTTTCACACCTAGATGAATAAACGTGAGACAGAGCTAGAGTAAATAGAGAATGGAGACATATAACCATTAGAAAGCCAGCCTGCCCACAGAATCTGTAGAAATTTTTCAGTTGGCGTTGGATTTCCCCAGGTCATGAAGTTGTTTTTAATACTAGAAAGTGGTATGTATTCCTTTCTTTCTTCACATATTATTTTAATTAAAGTATCATTGATATACAATCTTATATTGGTCTCAAGTATACAACTAAGTGGTTCAACAGTTACCCCTATTAACAAATCCTCACCCCTACTAGTGCAGTTACTGTCTGTCAACATAGAGAGATGCTGCGGAATCATTGGCCATATTCTCCAGATGTACTCCCATCTCAGTGAAAGACTTTTATAATTGAGAACTTTTGTGCCCTTTTATCCTCCTCACCTTTACTCCCACCCTAACCCTCCCCCATGGTAACCACCAGTCACTTCTTACTGTCTGTAAGTCTATCAATTTTCTTTTCCTTTTTTGATTTATTTTGTTTTTAGATTCTACATATAAGTGAAATCATAGAGTATTTGTCTTTCTCTGCCTAGATTTATTTCACTTAGCATAACCCTCAAAGTCCAACCATGTTATTGCAAATGGCAGGATTTCTCTCTTCATGGATGTATAATACTCCATTTTGTATATTTACCACTCTTCTTTATCTGTTTATCTATTGGTGGATACTTTGGTTGGTTCCATATCTTGGCTATTGGAAATAATGCAGCAATAAATGTAGGGGTGCACATGTCTTTTGTTTTGTTTTGTTTTGTTTTGTTTTTGCTAATATTAATGTACAATTACATGCACAATACTATGGGTACTAGACTTTCCCTATAATCAAGTCTCCACCACATACACCATTACAGTCACTGTCAATCAGTGTACTGAGATGCTATATAACTATTTGTCTTCTCTGTGTTATACTGCTTTCTCCACATGACCCCACCACTACATTATGTGTGCTAATCGTAATACCCCTTTTTCCCCCTTATCCCTCCCTTCCCACCCATCCTCTCCAGTTCCTTTCCCTTTGGTAACTGTTAGTCCATTCTTGGGATCTGTGAGTCTGCTGCTGTTTTGTTCCTTCAGTTTTTTTCTTTGTTCTTATACTCCACAGATGAATGAAATAACCTGATACTTGTCTTTCTCTGAATGGCTTATTTCACTGAGTATAATACCCTCTAGTTCCATCCAGGTTGTTGCAAATGGTAGGATTTGTTTTCTTCCAATGGCTGAATAATATTCCATGTGCATATGTACCACCTCTTCTTTATCCATTCATCTACTGATGGACACTTATGTTGCTTCCATATATTGGCTACTGTAAATAGCGCTGCAATAAACTTAGGAGTGCATATGTCTTTTTTGAATCTGAAAAATTATATTCTTAGGGTAAATTCCTAGGAGTGGAATTCCTGGGTCAAATGGTATTTCTATTTTGAGTTTTTTGAGGAACCTCCATACTGTTTTCCGCAATGGTTGAACTAATTTACATTCCCATCAGTAGTGTAGGAGGGTTCCCCTTTCTCCACATCCTTGCCAACATTTGTTGTTGTTTGTCTTTTGGATGGCAACCATCCTAACTGGTGTGAGGTGATATCTCATTATGGTTTTACTTTGCATTTCTCTCATGATTAGCAATGTGGAGCATCTTTTCATGTGCCTGTTGACCATCTGAATTTCTTCTTTGGAGAAATGTCTGTTCAGCTCCTCTCCCATTTTTTAATTGGCATATTTGATTTTTGTTTGTGGGGTACATGAGCTCTTTACATAATATGGATGTCAACCGCTTATCGGATGTCATTTATGAAGATATTGTTTGATACTGTAGGATGTCTTTTTGTTCTACTGATGGTGTCCTTTGCTGTACAGAAGCTTTTTAGTTTGACATAGTCCCACTTGTACATTTTTGCTTTTGTTTCCATTGCCCAGGGAGATATGTTCATGAAGAGGTTGCTCATAGTTATGTCCAAGAGATTTTTGCCTATGTTTTTTCTAAGAGTTTATTGGTTTCATGACTTACATTTAGGTCTTTGATCCATTTTGAGTTTAGTTTTCTGTATGGGGTTAGACAATATCCAGTTTCACTCTTACATGTAGCTGTCCAGTTTTTGCCGCACCAGCTGTAGCAGAGGCTGTCATTTCCCCATTGTGTATCTATGGCTCCTTTATTGTATATTAATTGACCATATATGCTTTATCTGGGCTGTCTAGTCTATTCCATTGGTCTACAGGTCTCTTCTTGTGTGAGTATAAAATTGTCTTTATTACTGTGGCTTTGTAGTAGAGTTTGAAGTCAGGGAGCATAATACCCCCAGCTTTATTCTTCCTTCTAAAGATTGGTTTGGCTATTCGGGGTCTTTTGTGGTTCCATATGAATTTTGGAACCATTTGCTCTTGTTCACTGAAGAATGCTGTTGGTATTTTGATAGGGATTTCATTGAATCTGCAGATTGCTTTAGGGTAGGTTGGCCATTTTGACAATATTAATTCTTCCTGTACATGAGCACAGGATGTGTTTCCATTTATTGGTACCTCCTTTAATTTCTTTCATAAGTGTCTTGAAGTTTTCAGAGTATAGATCTTTCACTTCCTTGGTTAGGTTTATTCCTATGTATTTTATTCTTTTTGATGCAAGTGTGAATGGAATTGTTTTTCTGATTTCACTTTCTGCTGGTTCACCATTAGTGTATAGGAATACAAGAGATTTTGTGTATTAATTTTGCATCCTGCAACTTTGCTGAATTCAGATATGAGATCAGTAGTTTTGGAGTGGATTCTTTATACTTTTTTATGTACAATATCATGTCATCTGCAAACAGGGACAGTTTGACTTCTTCTTTACCAATCTGGATGCCTTTTATTTCTTTGTGTTGTCTGGTTGCCGTGACTAGGACCTCTAGAACTACGTTGAATAAAAGTGGGAGAGTGGGCATCCTTGTCTTGTTTCTAATCTTAAAGGGAAAGCTTTCATCTTCTCACTGTTAAGTATAATGTTGGCCGTGGGTTTGTCATATATGGCCTTTATTATGTTGAGGTACTTGCCCTCTATACCCATTTTGTTAAGAGTTTTTATCATGAATGGATGTTGAATTTTGTTGAATGCTTCTTCAGCATCTATGGAGATGATCATGTGTTTTTTGTCCTTCTTTTTGTTGATGTGGTGGATAATGTTGATGCATTTTTGAATGTTGTACCGTCCTTGAATCCCTGGGATGAATCCCACTTGATCATGATGGATCATCTTTTGATGTATTTTTGAATTCAGTTTGCTAATATTTTGTTGAGTATTTTTGCATCTATGTTCATCAGGGATATTGGTCTGTTATTTTCTTTTTTTGTGGTGTCTTTGCCTGGTTTTGGCATTAGAGTGATGTTGGGCTCATAGAATGAGTTTGGGAGTATTCCCTCCTCTTCACTTTTTGGAAAGCTTTAAGGAGGATGGGTATTAAGTCTTCATTAAATGTTTGAAAATTCAGCAGTGAAACCATTTAGTCCAGGAGTTTTGTCCTTAGGTAGTTTATTGATTACCAATTCAATTTATTTGCTGATAATTGATCTATTCACATTTTCTGTTTCTTCCTGTATTAGCCTTGGAAGGTTGTATTTTTCTAGAAAGTTGTCAATTTCTTCTAGGATATCCAGTTTGTTAGCATATGATTTTTCATAGTATTATCTCCTAATTATTCGTATTTCTGTGGTGTCTGTAGTGATTTTTCTTACTTATTTCTGATTCTGTTTATGTGTTTAGACTCTCTTTTTTTCTTGATAAGTCTGGCTAGGGGGTTATCTGTTTTGTTTACTTTCTCAAAGAATCAGCTTCTGCTTTCATTGATTCTATTGTTTTATTCTTCTCAATTTTATTTATTTCTGCTTTAATCCTTATAATGTCCCTTCTTCTACTGACTTTGGGCCTCATTTGTTCTTCCTTTTCTAGTTTCATTCATTGTGAGCTTAGACTGTTCATTTGGGATTTTTCTTCTTTCCTGAGGTAGGCCTGTATTTCAGCATATTTCCCTCTTAGTATGGCCTTCACTGTATCCCAGAGATTTTGTGGTGTTGAATTATTGTTGTCATTTGTCTCCAAATATTGTGTGATCTCTGTTTTCAATTGGTCATTGATCCATTCATTATTTAGGAGCATGTTATTAAGCCTCCATGTGTTTGTGGGCTTTTTCACTTTCTTTGAGTAATTTATTTCTAGTTTCATATCTTTGTCGTCTGAGAAACTTGTTGGTACAATTTAAATGTTTTTGAGTTTACTGAGGCTCTTTTTGTGGCCTAGTATATGATCTACTCTTGAAAGTGCTCCATGTGCACTTGAGAAGAATGTATATCCTGTTGGTTTTGGATGGAGTGTACTGTAGATGTCCATTAGGTCCATCTGTTCTAATATGTTGTTCAGTGCCTCTGTCTCTTTATTTTCTGTCTGATTGATCTGCCTTTTGGAGTGAGTGGTGTGTTGAAGTCTCCCAAAATGAATGCATTGCATTTTATTTCCCCCTTTAATTCTGTTTGTATTTGTTTCACATATGTAGGTGAATGTTTCCAGTGCATAGATGTGTATAATAGTTATATCCTCTTGTTTAACTGACCGCTTTATCACTATGTAATGTCCTTCTTTGTCTCTTGTGACTTTTTTTGTTTTGAAGTCTATATTGTCTGATACAGGTACTGCAACTCCTGCTTTTTTCTCCCTGTTAGTTGCATGAAATATCTTTTCCATCCCTTTACTTTAAGTCTATGTATGTCTTCGGTTTTGGTTCATCATGATTTTTCCTTTCTCATTTCTGATTATTTTAATGTGTGTAGATTCTCTTTTTCTCTTAATAAGTCTGGCTAGAGGGTTATCTATTTTGTTTATCTTTTCAAAGAACCAGCTCTTTTTCATTGATTTTTTTCTATTGTTTTGTTCTTCTCAATTTTATTTATTTCTTCTCTGATCTTTATTATGTCCCTCCTTCTTCTGACTTTGGGTCTCATTTGTTCTTCTTTTTCTAGTTTCAGTAATTGTGTCTTTAGACTACTCATTTGGGAATGTTCTTTCTTCTTTAAATAGGCCTGGATTGCAATATAGTTTCCTCTTAGAACTGCCTTTGCTGTGTCCCACAGAAGTTGTGGCTTTGTGTTGTTGTCATTAGTCTCCATATATTCTTTGATTTCTGTTTTGACTTGGTGGTTAACTCATTGATTAATTAGGAGAATGTTGTTAAGTCTGTATGTGTTTGTGAGCCTTTTTGTTTTCTTTCTAAAATTCATTTCTAGTTTTATACCTTTGTGATCTGAGAAGATGGTTCGTAGAATTTCAGTGTTTTTGTCTTTAACGAGGTTCTTTTTGTGGCCTAGTATGTGGTCTATTCTGGAAAATGTTCCATGTGCACTTGAGAAGAATGTGTATCCTGTTGCTTTTGGGTTTAGAGTTCTGTAGATGTCTGTTAGTTCCATGTGTTCTAATGTGTTGTTCAGTGCCTCTGTCTTTACTTATTTTTTGTTTGGTTGATCTGTCCTTTGGAGCGAGTGGTGTTTTGAAGTCACCTAAAATGAATGCATTGCTATTTCCTCCTTTAATTCTGTTAGTACCTGTTTCACATATGCTGGTGCTCTTGTATTGGGTACATATATATTTATAATGGTTATATCCTCTTGTTGGATTGACCCTTTTATCATTACATCATGTCCTTTATCTCTTGCTACTTTCTTCGTTTTGAAGTCTATTTTTTCTGATACAAGTACTGCAACACCTGCTTTTTTCTCCTTGTTGTTTGCATGAAATATGTTTTTCCATCCCTTCACTTTTAGTCCCTGTATATATTTGGGTTTGAGGTGAGTTTCTTGTAGGCAGCATATAGATGGGTCTTGCTTTTTTATCAATTCTGTTACTCTGTGTCTTTTGATTGGTGCATTCAGTCCATTTACAATTAGGGTGATTATTGATAGATATGTATTTATTGCCATTGCTGGCTTTTGATTCGTGGTTACCAAAGGTTGAAAGTTTGTTTCTTTAGTATCTAACAATCTAACTTAACTTTCTTGTTACGCTATTGTAAACACCATCTGATGTTTCCTTATTTCTCTCCCTTCTTATTCTTTCCCCTCCATTCTTTCTATGCTAGGTGTTTTATTCTTTGTCTTTAGTTAGTATTTGGATGGTGTGCTTTCTTTTGCTATGATTTTATTTTCTCTGAGGACATCTTTTTAGCCTTAGGAGTGCTTTCCTCTAGAGCAGTTCCTTTAATATGTCTTGTAGAGGTGGTTTATGGGAGGCAAATTCTTTCAGCTTTCGCTTGCCTGGAAATTGTTTATTCCCTCCATCATATTTAAATGATAATCGTGCTGCATACAGTATTCTTGTTCGAGGCCCTTCTGTTTCATTACATTAAATATATCATGCCATTCTTTTCAGGCCTGTAGGGTTTCTGTTGAGAAGTCTGATGATAGTCTGATAGGTTTTCCTTTGTAGGTGATGTTTTTCTCTCTCTAGCTGCCTTTAATACTCTATCCTTATCTTTGATCTTTGCCATTTTAATTATTATGTGTCTTGGTGTTGTCTTCCTTGGGTCCCTTGTGTTGGGAAATCTGTGGGCTCCCGTGGACTGTGAGACTATTTCCTTCCCCAGCAAGGGGTAGTTTTCAACAACTAATTTTCGAAGACACTTTCTATCCCTTTTTCTCTCTCTGCTTCCTCTGGTGCTCCTATAATGTGAATATTGTTCTGTTTGGATTGGTCACACAGTTCTCTTAATATTCTTTCATTCCTAGTGATCCTTTTATCTCTGTCTGCCTCAGCCGCTCTGTATTCCTGTTCTCTGGTTTCTATTGCATTAGCAGTCTTTTGCATCTCGTCCAGTCAGTGGCTAAGCCCGTTGATGGCTCTTCTCATTTCTGCCTTGTGTTTCCTGCCTTCCCTCACTTCCTCCCTTAGCTCTTGTATATTTCTCTGTAGATCCATCATCATGTTTATGACTTTTATTCTGAAATCTTTTTCAGGAATATTGTGCATTTCCATCCCTTCAGTCTCCCTCTCTGGTGTGGTCTGGGTCTGCATGAGCTTGGTCTGTACCATATTCCTCTGTCCTTTCATGGCGATAGCAGCAGTCGCTGGCAGGTGCCACATATATCAGCTGGGCTCTTTAAGATTTTAAGACAAAAAAATAAGGAAAGAAGAAAAGAGGAAAAAAGGAAAAGAAAGTAAAGAGAAAAAATAAAGAAGGAAAGGAAAAAAAGAAGGGGGAAATAAAAGCCCATCGGGAGTAGTTTCTGTATTGATGCTGTAGTCGGCACTGTTGCTCCACTATTCCACGGCTGCAGCCGTGCCGCTCTGCTGGGAGTTTTGCAGTTCTGGTCGCGGTGGGTTCAAATGGGAGGCTCTTGTTCTCTTTGTAAATTTTCAGTGCGGCTACTTTTTCCCAGTTGCCAGCCAAGGGGTCCAAAATTCCTCAGGACTCCCAGCATGTGGGGCTGAGTTGCTGGGATGATCATAAGGCCACTGAAAAAATCGCGCGCTTTTCTTTTGTCCGGGGAGCTGGGTGCAAAGTCCCAGGTGTATACCCAGCTCAAAACTAGCACCTTCTCCCTCTCCAATCTCTGCTACACCATGCAATGTGTGTCAGTGCTCCCGGGGCAGATCACCAGCGCTGGTTATTTCACAGGCCTGTATTTCCACACCCTCCTGGCTCTGAGTCCTCTTCTCCCACTGGTGCGCTGGGGGTGGGGGTGTGGTCGCGGCTCTGTATCTTACCCGCCACCCGGGGTGCCGAGTCTTCTCAGGTGCAGATGCACGCTGTGTTCTTTCTTGTGTATTGTGGTCTCTCTTTTAGGAGTAGTTGCATTTGCTGTATTTTCATAGATATATATAGTTTTGGGAGGAGATTTGTGCCGCCCTGCTCACGCTGCCATCTTACCTGAAGCCCATATACTATCTATTCTTGAAAATGTTCCATGTGCACTTGAGAAGAATGTGTATTCTACTGCTTTTGGGTGTAGAGTTCTGTAGATGTCTGTTAGGTCCATCTGTTCTAATGTGTTGTTCAGTGCCTCTGTCTCCTTACTTATTTTCTGTCCGGTTGATCTGTCCCTTCAGAGTGAGTGGTGTGTTGAAGTCTACTGCAATGAATGCATTGCATTCTAAATCCCCCTTTAATTCTGTTAGTGTTTGTTTCACATATGTAGTTGCTCCTGTATTGGGTGCATAGATATTTATAATGGTTATATCTTCTTGTCAGATTGACCCTTTTAACATTATGTAATATCCTTCTTGGTCTGTTGTGACTTTCTTTCTTTTGAAGTCTATTTTGTCTGATATAAGTACTGTAACTCCTGCTTTTTTCTCCTTATTAGTTGCATGAAATGTCTTTCTCCATCCTTCACTTTTAGTCTGTGCATATCTTTGGGTTTAAAGTGAGTCTCTTCTAGGCAGCATATAGATGGGTCTTGTTTTTTAATCCATTCGGTGACTCTATGTCTTTAGACTGGTGCATTCAGTCCATTTACATTTAGGGTCATTATGGATAGGTATGTACTTATTGGCATTGCAGACTTCAGATTCATGGTTACCAAAGGTTCAAGGTTAACTTCCTTACTATCTAAGAGTCTACCTTCCCTCACTTAATATGCTATTACAAGAACAATCTAAAGGTTCTTTTTTTTTTCCTTCTCCTTTTTCTTCCTTCTCTATTCTTTATATATTAGGATCATATTCTGTACTGTTTGTCTATCCCTTGATTGACTTTGGGGATAGTTAATTTAATTTTGCATTTTCTTAGTAATTAGCTGTTCTACTTTCTTTACTGTGGTTTTACTACCTCTGGTGACAGATAAGGAACACTTCCATCTATAGCAGTTCCTCCAAAATACACTGTAGAGATGGTTTGTGGGAGGTAAATTCTCTCAGCTTTTGCTTATCTGGGAATTATTTAATCCCTCCTTCAAATTTAAATGATAATCTTGCTGGATAAAGTAATCTTGGTTCAACGCCCTTCTTCTACATTGTATTAAATACATCATGCCACTCTGGTGAGAAGTCTGATCATATAGCCTGATGGGGTTTCCTTTGTATGTGAACTTATTTCTCTCTCTGGCTGCTTTTAATAATCTGTCCTTATCCTTGATCTTTGCCATTTTAATTACTATATGTCTTGATGTTGTCTTCCTTGGGTCCCTTGTTTTGGAAGATCTGTGCACCTCCATGGCCTGAGAGACTATCTCCTTCCCCAGATTGGGGAAGTTTTCAGCAATTACCTCCTGAATAACACTTTCTATCCCTTTTTCTCTATTCTTCTTCTTCTGGTACCTCTATTATGCGAATATTGTTCCATTTGGATTTGTCACACAGTTCTCTCAATATTCTTTCATTCTTAGAGATCCTTTTTTCTCTCTGTGCCTCAGCTTCTTTGTATTCCTCTTCTCTAGTTTCTATTTCGTTTATCATCTCCTCCACCATATCCAATCTGCTTTTAATACCCTCAATTGTGCTCTTCAGTGATTGGATCTCCAACCGTAATTCATTCCTGAGTTCTTGAATATTTTTCCATACCTCCATGAGCATGTTAATGATTTTTATTTTGAACTCCCTTTCAGGGAGAGTCATGAGGTCTCTATCATTTAAATCTTTCTCAGGAGTTTTATTAGTAATTTTACTCTGGACCAGGTACCTTTAGCGTTTCATATTTGTGTATGGCGCCCCCTAGTGCCCAAACTCTCTATTCCCTGGAGTTGCTCAGCCCCTGAAGCACTGTTGGGGATTGCAGGGGTGTGGTATTGGTGTCTCAGGGGAATAAAGAGCTGCTTCCTGCTTCCCAGTTGGTATGCCTGACTCCACTGCCTGAACCAATGGGCTGAGCAGATGTATAAGCCTCTCAGCGTTTGTAGTTGCTGAAGAAAGATCTTCCCTCTGGTTGGCCTAACGCCAGGGTAGGGTTTCCTGGTTTGCAAGCCCAGTGGGGCTGGCCAGGGAAAGGCGCAGTAGTCTGCCCAGCACAGAAGGGGTTCCTCGAGCCATGCAGGCAGCCAGGGAGCTGGAGCACCTGAAGATCGTGAAAGCTCCCCACCTGCTGGCAGAGTGCACCTGGACAATTTTGTCTACCTTTCCTTTCTCCTGGGCAGTAAGCTCTGTGCAATCCTTGCCCCTTTAGCAGCTCTCATGCTAAGGGCTTGTTAGGAAGTCTTTCAGACTGCCCACCTTTCTTTTGTCCCAGAGCAGCTGGATATGGATCCCTTCTTTCCACAAGCCGCTGGAGTCTTAGTCTCTCGCGGAATTCTGCCTGTCTTAGCTTTCCAACCCCCTAATTATGAGAGTATCATGCAAGCACCATGAAATGTAGGTTTGTGCTCCCAGAGCAGATCTCCAGAGTTAGATATTCAGCAGTCCCAGTTTTCCACTCCCTCCCTGCTCCATTCTTCTTCCTCCTGCTTGTGAGCTGGGGTGGGGGAAGGGCTTGGATTTTCCATGAGGTCTTCTCTTGTCTCCAGGTGTATGCAGTTTGTTGCCGTCCTCTTTCCTGTTGCTCTTTCAAGAATAGTTGTATTAGGTATATTTTCATATTATGTGCGTTTTTAGGAGGAAGCCTCTCTCTCACCTCTCACGTCACCATCTTTTTCTCTATTAAGTCATAAGGATACTTCCATCTATAGCAGTCCCCCCAAAATGCACTGTAGAGGTGGTTTGTGGGAGGTAAGTTCTCTTAGCTTTTGCTTTTCTGAAAATTATTAAATTCCTCCTTCAAATTTAAGTCATAACCTTGCCGGGTAGAGTATTCTTCATTCAAGGCCCTTCTGCTTCATTGCATTAAATATTTCATTCTACTGCCTTCTGGCCTGTAAGTTTTCTGTTGAGAAATCTGATGATAGCCTGATGGGTTTCCTTTGTATGTGATCTTTTTTCTCTGTCTAGCTACTTGTAAAAGTCTGTCTTTATCCTTGACCTTTTCCATTTTAATTATTATATGTCTTGATGTTGTCGTCCTTGGGTCTCTTGTGTTGGGAGATCTGTGCATCTCCATAGCTTGAGACACTATTTCTTCCCCAGATTTGGGAAGTTTTCAGCAATTAGCTCCTGAATAACACTTTCTATCCATTTTTCTCTCTTCTTCTTCTTCTGGTACCTCTATTATGCGAATATTGTTTCATTTGGATTGGTCACACAGTTCTCTCAATATTCTTTCATTCTTAGAGATTCTTTTTTCTCTCTGTTCCTCAGCTTCCTTGTATTCCTCTTCTCTAATTTCCATTCCATTTACCATCACTTCTACTACATCTAATCTGTTTTTAAATCTCTCCATTTTATGTTTCCTTTCAGATATGGAATTTCTCAATGATTGAATCTCCATCTTAAATTCTTTCCGGAGTTCTTGAATATTTTGTACCTCCATAAGGATATTTATGATTTTTATTTTGAAATCTCTGGAAGGTTGGTCAGTTCAGTTTCATTTGGCCCTTTTTCTGGGGTTTGTGAGAATTTGGTCTGTACCATGTTCTTTTAATGTTTATTTCTGTGTGGTGTACCCTCTATTGCCTAGAAGCTCCAGTCTCTGGAACTGCTCAACCCCTAGAGTAAGGTTGGGTGTTGTAAGGGAGCAGAGCTGGTGCCTGGGGGGGGAGGAAAGATTTGTTTACTGACTCCCGTCTGCCCTGCCTGTCTCCAGTATCACAGCTGTTGGGCCAACCACACCTGCGTGCTTGGCATCTCTGGCTGTTGTAGGCAAGGCCTCTCCCTTGCTGGCCTTATGGCCGATCAGTGACTGCCAGTTTTTGAGCCAGTGCTGTCAGGCCAGGAGGAAGGCTCAGCTGGCTGTATATCACAGTGGGGGGCCATGGAGCTGAGTAGCCAGCCAGGGGGAAGGATTGCCTTAAGCTCCCCAAAGTTCCCAATCTGCTGGGCAGGGCATGCCCAGACCACCTTTTCTCCCTACCCCTTTTCCTGTGCAGCAAGCACAGTGCCAACCCCATGCCTTCAGCAGCCCTCTTGCTGCAAAGAAGCCTCTCAGACCACCTGTGTTTCCCTTGTCTCAGAGTGGTGGGGTGTGGATCCCATTCTCCACAAATGGCTGGAATCTGTCTCTCAAGCACTCTGCCTTTCCCAGCTCCCCATCCTCCAGAGCACCACACAATGTAGGTTTCTGCTCACAAAGAAGACCTCCAGGGCTAGGTGTTCAGCAGTCCCAGGCTTCCACCCCTCCCCTTCTCCATTTCTCTTCCTCCATCTGGCCATTTGGGATGGGGGAAGGGTTCAGCTCATGCTGGATCAAGGCTTTCATACGTTACCCTGTTTTGTGAGGTCTACTCTGTTCGTGAGGTCTGTATGCAGTCTGGTGCAGCCTTTTTTCCTGTTGCTGTTTTAGGGTTTGTTGTATTAACTATATTTTCACACTGTCTGGTGTTTTGGGAGTTCTCTGCCTCACCTCTCATGCCACCATCTTGAATCCTTGCATATATCTTTTTGAATCAGAGGTTTTCTTTCCTTTGGGTAAATTCCTAGAATTGGAATTTCTATTTTTTGTTTTTTGAGGAAATTCCATACTACTTTCCACAGTGGCTGCAGAAACTGAAGTTTGCACCAATGGTGTAGGAAGGTTCCCTTTTCTGCACATCCTCACCAAAACGTGTTATTTCTTGTTTGGGATAGTAACCATCCTGACTGGTGTGAATGGATATCTCGTTGTGGTTTTGATTTGCCATTTCCTTGATAATTAGTGATGTGGAGCATCTTTTCAGGTGTCTGTTCATATTTCTTCTTTGGAGAATGTATGTTCAGGTGCTATACCCATTTGTTTAATCTAGTTATTTGCTTTGTGAATGTTGAGGTGTATGAGTTCTTTATATATTTTGGATGTTAATCCCTTTTTGGATAAATCATTTATGAATATATTCTTCCATATTGTAGGATGCCTATTTGTTCTGCTTATGGTGTCATTTTCTCTACAGAAAATTTTTAGTTTGAAGTAGTCCCACTTGTTCATTTTTTTATTTTGTATCCCTAGCCTGATGAGATGTGTCCAGGAAAATATTGCTCATGCTTATGTTCAAGAGATTTTTGCCTATGTTTTCTTCTATGAGTTTTATGATTTCATGTCTTATATTCAGGTCTTTGATTCATTGGGGTTTTTTTGCTCTTTATTTTTTTAACAATTTTTAATTAAGGTATTGTTGATTTATACTCTTATGAAGGTTTCACATGAAAAAAAAATGTGGATCCTATATTCACCCATATTCTCAAGTCCCCCCACCATACCCCATTGCAGTCACTGTCCATCAGTATAGTAAGATGCCACAGAGTCTCTACTTGTCTTCTCTGTGCTACACTGTTTTCCCTATGATCCCCCACACACATTTGTACTAATTGCAATTTCCATCAATCCCCTTCTCCCTTCCTCCCCACTACCCTTCTCCATCCCCACTACCCTCCCCCATCTCTCCCCTTTGGTAACCACTAATGCCTTCTTGGAGTTTGTGAGTCTGCTGCTGCTTTGTTCCTTCAGTTTTGCTTCGATGTTATATTCCACAAATGAGGGAAATCATTTGGTACTTGTCTTTCTCTGTCTAGATCATTTCACTGAGGATAATACCCCCCAGCTCCATCCATGTTTTTGCAAATGGTAGGATCTGTTTCTTTCTTATAGCTGAATAGAATTCCATTGTGTATATGTACCACATCTTCTTTATGCATTCATCTACTGATGGACACTTAGGTTGCTTCCATTTCTTGGCTATTGTAAATGGTGCTCTGATAAACATAAGGGTGCACATTTCTTTTTGAATCTGAGAACTTGTATTCTTTGGGTAAATTCTAAGGAATGGGATTCCTGGGTCAAATGGTACTTGTATTTTTAGTTTTCTGAGGAACCTCCATATTGCTTTCCACAATGGTTAAACTAGCTTACACTCCCACCAGCAGTGTAGAAGGGTTACCCTTTATTCACATGATTACCAGCATTTGTTCTTGTTTGCTTTTGGATGCTGGCCATCCTAACTGGTGTGAGGTGATAACTCATTGTGATTTTAATTTGCATTTCCTTAATGTTTAGTAATGTGGGGGATCTTTTCATGTGCCTGTTGGCCATCTGAATTTCTACTTTGGAGAATTGTCTGTTCATATCCTCCACCCATTTTTTAATTGGGTTATTTGCTTTTTGGTTGTTGAGGCATGAAAGTTCTTTCTATATTTTGGATGTTTACCCCTTATCAGATACATTATTTACAAATATATTCTCCCAAACTGTAGGATGCCTTTTTGTTCTGCTGGTGGTGTCCTTTGCTGTACAGAACTTTTTGGTTTGGTCTAGTCCCATGTGTTCATTTTTGCTTTTGTTTCCCTTGCCTGAGGGATGCATTCAGAAAAAGTTGCTCATATTTATATTCTGAAGATTTTTGCCTATGTTGTCTTCTGAGAGTTTTATGGTTTCATGATATACATGCAGGTCTTTAATACTTTTTGAGATTATTTTGTGCATGGGGTTAAACAATAATCCAGTTTCATTCTCTTGCTTGTAGCTATGCAGTTTTGCCAGCACCAGTTGTTGAAGAGGCTGTCATTTCCCCATTGTATGTCCATGGATCCTTTATCTTATATTAATTGACCATGTATGCTTGGGTTAATATCTGGACTCTCCGTTCTGTTCCAATGGTCTAAGGGTCCGTTCTTGTGCCAGTACCAAATTGTCTTAATTACTGTGGCTTTGTAGTACAGCTTGAAGTGGGGAAGTGAGACCCCCCAGCTTTATTCTTCCTTCTCAGGATTGCTTTGGCTATTTGGGGTCTTTTGTCATTCCATATGAATTTTAGAACTATTTGTTCCAGTTAGTTGAAGAATTCTGTTGGTATTTTAATAGGGATTGCATTGAATATGTATATTGCAATAGGCAGGTTGGCCATTTTAACAATATTAATTCTTCCTACCCAGGAGCATGGAATGAATTTCCATTTATTAGTGTCCTCCTTAATTTCTCTTAAGAGTGTCTTGTAATTTTCTGGGTATAGGTCTTTCACTTCCTTGGTTAGGTTTATTCCGAGGTATTTTATTCTTTTTGATGAAATTGTGAATGGAATTATTTTCCTGATTTCTCTGCTAGTTCATCGTTAGTGTATAGGAAGGCAACAGATTTCTGTGTATTAATTTTGTGTCCTGCAACTTTGCAGAATTCAGATATTCGTTCTAGTTGTTTTGGAGTGTATTCTTTAGGGTTTTTAATGTACTATATCATGTCATCTGCAAACAGTTGCAGTTTGGTTTCTTCCTACCAATATGGATGCCTTTTATTTCTTTGTGTTGTCTGATTGCCATGGCTAGGACCTGCTGTACTATGTTGAATAAAAGCAGCAAGAGTGGGCATCCTTGTCTTGTTCCTAATCTTAGGGGAAAAGCTTTCAGCTTTTCGCTGTTAAGTATGATGTTGGCTGTGGGTTTGTCTTATAAGCTTTCATTATGTTGAGGTACTTGTCCTCTATACCCATTTTGTTGAAAATTTTTATCACGAATGGGTATTGAATTTTGTTGAATGCTTTTTCAGCATCTGTGGAGATTATCATTTGGATTTTGTCTTTCTTTTTGTTGATGTGGTGGATGATGATGAATTTTTTAATATTGTACCATCCTTGCATCCCTGGAATAAATCCTACTTGACCATGATAGGTGATGTTTTTGATTTATTTTTTAATTTGTATTGCTAATATTTTGTTGAATATTTTTGCATCTATATTCATCAGATACATTGTTTACAAATATATTCTCCAATACTGTAGGATGCCTTTTTGTTCTGCTGGTGGTGTCCTTTACTGTACAAAAGCTTTTTAGTTTGTTGTAGTCCCATGTGTTCATTTTTGCTTTTGTTTCCCTTGTATTTTTCTTTTTTTGTGGTGTCTCTGCCTGGATTTTGTATTAGAGTGATGCTGGCTTCATAAAATGAATTTGAAAGTTTTCCCTCATCTTCTATTTTTTGGATAACTTAAAGGAGAATGAGTATTATGTCTTCTCTAAATATCTGATAAAATTCAGCAGTGAATCCATCTGGTTTGTGGATTTTCTTCTTGGGTAGTTTTTTGATTACTGAATCAATTTCATTGCTGGTAATCAGTCTGCTTAGATTTGCTGTTTTTCCTTTGTCAGTCTTAGAACGTTGTATTTTTCTAGAACGTTGTCCATTTCTTCTAGGTTATCCAGCTTGCTAGCATATAGATTTTTGTAGTATTCTCTAGTAATTCTCTGTATTTCTGTGGTATCTATTCTGTGTTTTCCTTTATCATTTCTGATTCTGTTTATGTGTGTAGATTCTCTTTTTCTCTTAATAGGTCTGGCCAGGGGTTTATCTATTTTGTTTATTTTCTCAAAGATCCAGCTCTTAGCTTTGTTAATTTTTTCTATTGTTTTATTCATCTCAATTTTATTTATTTCTTCTCTGATCTTTATGTCCCTCCTTCTGCTGACTTTGAATTTCATTTGTTCCTCTTTTTCCAGTTTCAATAATTGTGCCTTTAGACTATTTCTTTGGGATTGTTCTTCCTTCTTTAAACAGGCCTGGATTGCTATATACATTCCTCTTAGAAGTGCCTTCACTGCATCCCACAGAAGTTGGGGCATTGTGCTACTGTTTTCATTTGTCTCCATATATTCCTCTATCTCTGTTTTAATTTGGTCATAGATCCATTGATTATTTAGGAGCATGTTTTTAAACCTCCATGTGTTTGTGAGCCTTTTTGTTTTCTTTGTACAATGTATTTCTAGTTTTATACCTTTGTGATCTGAGAGGTTGGTTGGTAGACTTTCAATCTTTTAATTTACTGAGGCTCTTTTTGTGGCCTAGTAGGTGGTCTATTCTGGAAAATGTTCCATGTGCACTTGAGAGAAATGTGTATCCTGCTACTTTTGGGTGTAGAGTTCTGTAGATGTCTGTTAGGTCCATCTGTTCTAGTGTGTTGTTCAGTGCCTCTGTGTCCTTTCTTATATTCTGTCTGGTTGATCTTTCCTTTGGAGTGATTGGTGTGTTGAAGACTCCTAGAATGAATGCATTGCATTCTATTTCCTCCTTTAATTCTGATAGTATCAGTATCCCTGATGAGTATAGATGCAATATGTTTCACATATGTTGGTGCTTCTGTGTTGGATGCACAGATATTCGTAATGGTTATATCCCCTTGTTGGACTGACACCTTTATCATTAGGTGATTTTTTTCTTTTTCTCTTGTGACTTTCTTTGTTTTGAAATCTATTTTGTCTGATACAAGTAATACAACATCTGCTTTTTTTTCCCCTATTGTTTGCATGAAATATCTTTTTCCATCCCTTTCCTTTTAGTCTGTGTATGTCTTTGGGTTTGAGGTGAGTCTCTTGTAGGCCAAATGTAGATGGGTCTTGCTTTTTTATCCATTCTATTACTCTGTGTCTTTTGATTGGTGCATTTATCCCATTTACATTTAGGTCGATTATCAATAGATACGTACTTATTGTCATTGCTGGTTTTGGATTTGTGGTTACCAATGGTTCTAGGGTAGCTTCTTTACTATCTAACCATCTAACTTAACTCACTTATTATGCTATTATAAACACAGTCTGATGATTATTTATCTCTTTGTTTTCTTCTTCCTCCACTCTTTACATATTGGGTGTTTTATTCAGTATTCTTTGTGTTTGCCTTGATTGATTTTTGTGGATAGCTGATTTTATTTTGCATTTAGTTAGTATTTCGTTGGTCTACGTTTTTTGCTGTGATTTTATTTTCTCTGGTGACATCTATTTAGCCTTAAGCATACTTCCATCTAGATCAGTCCCTTTAAAGTACACTGTAGAGATGGTTTGTGGGAGGTAAGTTCCCTCAACTTTTGCTTATCTGGGAATTGTTTTTCCCATCCTTCCAATTTAAATAATATTGATGGATACAGTATTCTTGGTTTGAGGCCCTTCTGTTTCATTGCATTGAATATATCATGCCATTCCCTTCTGGTCTGTTAGGTTTCTGCTGAGAAGTCTGATGACAGCCTGATGGGTTTTCCTTTGTAGATGATCTTTTTTCTCTCTCTAGCTGCCTTTAATACTCTGTCCTTGTCTTTGATCTTCATCATTTTTACTATTATATTTCTTGGTGTTGTCCTCCTTGGGTCCCTTGTATTGGGAGATGGGTGAGCTTCCTTGGTCTGAGAGACTATTTCCTTCCCCAGCTTGGGGAAGTTTTTGGCAATTATTTCTTCAAAGACACTTTCTATCCCTTTTTCTCTCTCTTATTTTTCTGGTACCCCTATAATGCAATATTGTTATGTTTGGATTGGTCACACAGATCTCTTAATATTCTTTCATTCCCAGAGATCCTTTTATCTCTCTCTTCCTCAGCTTCTCTGTATTCCTGTTCTCTTATTTCTATTCCATTAACAGTCTCTTGCACCTCATCCAGTCTGCTCTTAAATCATTCCATTGTTTCATTTCTGTTATCTCCATCCAGAGTTCATCCCTTAGTTCTTGCGTATTTATCTGTAGCTCCATCTGCGTGCTTATTAGTTTTATTTTGATTTCTTTTTCAGGAAGATTGGTGATTTCAGTTTCACCGGGCTCTCTCTCTGATGTTTGAGGTATTTGGGACTGAACAAGATTATTCTGCCTTTTCATGGTGATGGGAGTGATTGCTAGTGAGTTACACATGTGTCAGTTGGGAGAACAAAATCCCTTCCTTCTTGCTGGTCTCCTTGTCCATCTCCGCTGCCTGTGCTGGTCAACCACACACAGGGAGCAGCCTCTGGGTTAATTTACTGAGCTGCTGTGAGTGGGACGGCCTTCAGGAAGGCCTAGGGCAGTGGTGGGGGTCGTTGGCCAGTGGCACCTGTTTGTTTCCAGAGCAGAGCCCCTCTGTGCCTCCCAGACTCTGCACCCATCTCCTCTGTCTGCTGGTCAACCGCACACTGTGGGCATCCCCTGGGTTAATACCTGAGCTGCCATCAGCGGAGCACCCTCGGGATGGCCTAGGGCACTGGAAAGGGTTGCAGGGGAGCAGCACGTGTTCGCTCTGAGAACTAAGCCCCTTTGTGCCTTCTGGTCTCTGTGCCAGTCACCACTGTCTGTGCTGGTCAGCTGCGCACAGCGGGGCAGCCTCTGGGTCTGGGCCAGGTAGCCATGTGCTGGGAGAAGCCTCTGTGTGGTTGCTGTGCAATGGCCGTTCAGCCGGTTTGCTTGCAGTGCTGGCGACGGTGGGGAACAGCGAGGAGGGTGAAAGAACGGCAGGCTGCTTATCGCCATGAGGGGCTTTGGATCTGTGTTGCCACCCAGATGTAGCCTGGACCTGTGTTAGGGCGCCTGAAGTTCCTTAAAGTTCCCAGCCTGCTGGGGTGAGTGTGCTAGGATGATTTTGTCCATCTGTGAAGCCCTTGTCCCTTTAAGACTTTTAAAGCACCCGGTTTTCTTTTGTCCCAAGGCAGCCGGCTGGGGGAACCTGTTTGCAGTCTTAGTCTTGGATTTTGCTTTTCCGTGCCTCTAATATCCAGTGCACCATGCAATGTGTGTCTGTGCTCCCGGTGCAGATTACTAGGGCTGGTGATTTAGCAGTCCTGTGCTTCCACTCCCTCCCCACTCTGATTCTTTTCCTCCTGCAGGTGAGCAGGTGTTAGGGGGAGTGCTCGGGTCCTGGCGGCTTTGTATCTTACCTTTTCCCATGAGATGTTGAGTTCTCACAGATGTAGATGTAGCCTGGCTTTGTATTGTATCTTCTGGTCACTCTTTTAGGAATAGTTGTATTTGCTATATTTTCAAAATATATATGGTTGGGGGAGGGGAGATTTCCACCACCCAACTCATGCCACCATCTTTAGAATCTCCACTGTAATAATTTTTACAGGCAAGATATACCAATGAATACTAAAATTAGTGGGTTAAAATTTTAGGTTATATAGAATCTGTGTAGTTTCAAAGTATCTTCTTTAAGATATTTCTATTAACTACAGAGGAAAAGAAAGTAACTTTACAGAGGAGAAATTCAGCAGACACCATCTTAATCAAGTAACTGAGATTAACATCTACAGTAATAAGATATAGTGACATTATAAATCCCTTGACAAGAAGAAAGATACAATACCATTTCTGTGGAATTCTTGACAAACAAGGCATAACCTCATTTCAAGCATGAGAAAACATAAGACAATTCCAGAATGAGGGACAAACTACAAAATAACTGATCAGTAGTCTTCAAAAGTATCAGGTAACAAAAGAGCAAAATAGAACTAAATGTAATGTGAGATACTGGATGTTATCCTGGGACAGGAAAAGAACATCAGTTTAATTCATGATACATTTCCAAAGTTAATTTTCTGTTCTTTTTAATTTTACTATGGTTATGTAGATATTAACATTAGAGGAAACATGTTTAGGGATAAAAGGAAACTGTATATTTTTTTAAAATTAATTGACTTATTTTTACAACAGTTTTTGATCTACAGAAAAACTGAGCAAGTAGTACAGAGAGTTCCCATATACTCCCCACCTCTTAACTGCCAGTTTCCCCTATTAACT
The DNA here is from genome assembly GCA_032199065.1 of Smutsia gigantea. NCBI lineage: Eukaryota > Metazoa > Chordata > Mammalia > Pholidota > Manidae > Smutsia > Smutsia gigantea. Next base: position 65,221 of record JAVSCE010009565.1, read on the forward strand.
TGCATTAGTGTGGTACATTTGCTATAATTAAAGAACCAATATTAATGCTCTCTATTAACTAAATACATTAACTTTTGCTTTTTGTGTTGTACAGTCTGTAGGTTTTGACAAATACACAATGTAATGCCTCCACCATTGCACTATCGTACAGATGAGTTTTACTGCTCTAAAAATCATCCCTCCCTCTCTTCCCCACTTCCCAACCTCTGGCAACCACTGACTTTTTTTTTTTTAGCATCTCCACAGTTTCGTCTTTTTCTAGAATGTCATAAATTGTAATCATAGTATGTAGCCTTTTTAGACTGGCTTCTTTCATTTAGCAATAAACATTTAAGTTTCCCTCATGTCTTTTTGTGACTTAGTAGCTCAGTTCTTTTTTTCACTCAATCATACTCCATTGTATGGATGTACCACAGTTTGTTTATCTATTCATTTATTGAAGGACATCTCCCTTGCTTCCAATATTTGGAAATTATGAATAAAGCCACTATAAACATTTGTGCACAGGTTTTTGAGTGGATATAAATTTTTAACTCAATTAGGTAAATACCAAGGAGCATGATTGCTTGATTGTATGGTAAGACTATATTTAATTTTGTAAAAAAACAGCCAAACTGTCTTCCAAAGTTGCTATACCATTTTGTATTCCCACCACAATGAATAAGAGAGTCCCTGTTGCTTCACATCCTCAGCAGCATTTGGTGTTGCCATTGTTTTGGATTTTAGCCATTCTAATAGGTATGTAGTGATATCTCGCTGTTTCACTTTGCAATCTCTAATGGTATATGATGTTCAGCATCTTTTCATATGCTTATTTCCCATCTATATATCATTTTTGGTGAGATGTCTGTGTTTCCCAGATCTTTTGTCCCCTTTTAAATTGGGTTACTTTCTTATTGAATTTTAAGAGTTCTTTGCATATTTTGGATATAAATACATGGTCAACAAATACTGCCTCCCCCCCAGCCGCCAGGTCAATGGTGTGTCTTTTACCTTATCTTTTGAAGGTAAATATTTTCATAAAGAGCAGAGATCAGCAGAATTATCAAATGCTGTCTTCAATGGCTACACTATATACATAGATATATGCCACTATAAATGTTCCAATTTTAAGTGGGGTTAGATCTTTCTAAAGAGCCATCATGAACAGAGGCTTTCTGTTGTCCTTGAAGAGAACCAATATCGTTCAGGATCTAATTCAAGAAAATGCTTCATCCAGAGTTATATAAGAGAGAGATTTTTTTTTTTAATATTCCTTCCCTTAGGCCTATAAAACGTTGGGAATGATATCAGTACTGTGGATTTTTCAGTAACAATGATGACAAATTTTGTAACTGAGAATAGATCTCTTGTATTATCCAAAGCTTGCTCATACCTAGCTTATTTTTTCCCCAGGATTGAGGCCATAGATCTTCCTTTTCTGCCTGGCTTGGAATTACTTCAGCTGGCCAAAAAATGTCATTTGCTCACTAGTTGCAGCATATCATAGGTCTTTTTAAAGAAATAAATGTACTTGGGTCCTATGTTTGATGTGGGAGTCTTGTGACTAAACCAGTAATTAAAGAAGTTGTTATGTCAAGCACTTTTTGTGCTTAATTAGATTGATATGAGTATTATATTTTCATCTTATTATTTTATCATATTTTATTATTTATATAATTAAATTATAATTTAATATTTTCCATGGGCACTGTGTGTTGGAGGGAGGCACAGAAAGTTTTCCTCTGTCAACAGCTTGGATCAGATGAGTAAGAGTTTACAACAGCCAGAAATAGCCTTGGTTCAGCATACTTCAAACTTCCGTCTAAAAGTAGTTTCAATCAGATTCCAGTAGAATGTGACTTAGGGGTAGATTCTCTAAGTAATATTAAAAGTCCAGATTTGTCCTGAGAAACATTCCTCAAGGTAGATCTCTAGTTGGTCCCTAGCCTCAGGGTTGGATTTTAGGCTGGTAATTTCTTAGAAGAGTTCTAAACTCATTCTCTAGATATGAGAATCTGATTATCAAAAGGGTATCTTCTACATTGTAAGATTACCATCTTCACAAGCTGCTTTCTGTAGTAAATACTATTGGTATCTTTGGATATTTGTATGTACAAAGAAATGTGTTAGGCACCAGAGTAGAATGGAATGATGAGATTATTTCTAATCTTGGGAAGGCTGATTGCAAGGTAATAAAATTAACAGGTGTATAATTAGCCAGCCAGATATCCTGCTAAGTACTTGCTAGGAATCTGACTTTCTCCAATTTATGGGCATTTTTAAGCTTTAATCTTCTCTTATTTAAATGAGATAATAATATATAGTATTTTAATTAGATTAATAGTATTATATTTTCATATCTTATTATTTTATTATTTATATTATAATTAAATTATAATTATCTTTTATTATAATTATAATTCTTTTATTATAAATTATAATTAAAGATTTAAATTATAATTATATGATATATAAAATAAAAATGAGAAAAATAACCCTCATGGAGTCTCAACAAGGATTAAAGGAAATAATACTTGGAAAGTTTATAAGTAATAAATAATATTTGTAAAGCATTTAATACAGTGACACACAGCTAAGGATAGCAGAATATGCCACCCATAATGTGCCTGTAACTACGGAGGGAAAATATGTTCCCAGCCCAGGGCAAGTTACCTCTGAAGCCAAAATAGTCAAAGGGAGAAATAAAGTGGGAGAAACCCATTTATTGCTTACAAGCAGTCATCACTTTTGTTCATCCATGTGTCTCACAACCTGGCAGCAAAATAAATCTGCGTTAAAGGTACCCTCTCTGTAGGAGGAAGTTAGAGGCATTCTTAACACCAGAAATAGGGAACTTGGGGCTAGGAGGCTGTATGAACAGAACATATTACTTCTTCATGAATTTACTATCCCAAGCTCAACCCCTTTGGTCTTTTCAGTTCTTTACAAGCTATTTTTTCCTTGGCTAAAAGGTATAAAAGCTACCTGTTTTGGTCACTTCTTTGGGTCTCATATTTTTATGGACTACTGTATACAAAAAATTCATTTTTTCTCCAGTTAATCTGCCTTATATCAACATTAATTATTAGACCAGACAAAGAACCTAGAAGGAAAGATGGGAAAAATTTTCCTCCCCTACAGACCCAACACTCAATAAAACTTAGCCATTATTAAGATGGCGATTAGAGCCTTGTTGAAAGAATAATAAATGTAGTTGTTAAATAAGAGATCCATGATACCTGCCAGAAGATACGCTAAAGGTGATTATTTCTCTAAGACTTTAAAGAAGGAAAGGTAGATGTGCATAGGAAGAAACAGAGAGCTTGAGAAAGCCTGGCTGAAAGCTCCTTGTGCATGTGGTGGGGTCTTACTCATAGCTCCTCTCCTACTGTCAGGGCACTTAGCTTATAAAATGTGATCATTGAACACTGGCCATTTGAGTTACTTCTGCCTTTGAGTTAGGAATCCCAGAGATCATCAGGGTGTGTCCGATGAAAGGATATAATCTCAGTGGAGCAGAAATGGAACAAAGATGCAAAGGCAGGAACGAGAGCGGCCTGAGTGCTGAGTGATCTTGGTTACAGTAGCCCCCTCTCATGTGGGCTGGCAGTGGGCGGCCGAAGGAAGCCCAGGAAGACATGCCAAGCCTTTGGGAACGCTTAAGTACCTAGATGGACATTAGGAACTTAATTTTGGGGTTGGGGGGTACCTGATGAAGGGGGTAGTGTAATCACCATAATATTACTCATTTAATTGTAGATTAATGATATCAAAATAAACTTATAAAAAATGAAAAAAAAAGCAACTGAGCAAGGAAGCAATGTTCATAAAATTTTAGCTAAGAAGAATCTTTCATAGTCATGCAGAATGATTAAAAGGTAAAGCTATAGGAAAAAACTGTCACTCACATGTAAGACGAGAACTTCAATTTCAGTGGTAGGAAGGAGACTGGAAAAGGGAAAAGTTTCAATATTGCCGGTTATTTACAGGTACTGTTTCATTTAACCTTCAGTGAAGTAAGCCTTTGCCTCATTTCACAGGTAAAGAAACCGAGGCTCAGAGAGATTACTAGTATGCATGGAACCCGAATTCAAAGCCAGGTTTTCCAGGTGCCAAGGCATGCTCTTTTTGATAGGCTTTGATAGTTGATTAACTATGAAATATCTGGGGAGAAATTGAGGCTGATTTCAAATTGCTTAAGATTGGGAAAATTCCCACATTATTGAGAAAAGAGAGCCAGTTTGCAAAAGCTTATGAATTTAGCTCTAAAAATATTGAATCTGAGGCCAAGAGTAGGGAACAAAAGGGCTGAAATGTGTGAAATAATTAGAGATGTGGGTCTGGAGCTTGAAGGACAAATTAGGGCTGAAGGTAAACATTCAGAAGCCAGTTGAAACTATGGCAGTGTATATGTTCTAAGCACAAATAAGTAAAATCTTAGAACAGAGTCAGGAACATTCTAAGGACAGGATTAGAAATTGAAATTAGAGTGAAATTAGAACAAAACAAGTAACAAATGATATAAGAAATGTGGAAGTAGGCTTTTTTTTTTGAAAGTAGAATCTATCAAGAGTGCCACTGAGCTCAGAGTTTCAGGTGTTTATTTGTGTATATACATGTAGGTAAGGAGGGAGTCAGTGGTGAATGAATAATAACAGGCAGTGTGATATCAGAGCAAAATACTAGCCTGGGAATGGGAAGACTGAGTTGCAGCCCCAGGTGCTTTTCTATGACCTCAGTAAAATCATCAAACTTCCCTAAAACTTAAGTTTACAAATTTGGGAAGTGAGGGATTTAGTAGAAATAATTCCCAAAGGTCACTCTCAGTGTTGACATTGTAAGCTAAAAGGGAATAGTTTTCAAAATAAGACAAGGTTGGGTGCACAATTTTATGATTCATGTATTCAATCAACATCCATGATGTCTGTGTAATTTATTATGTCTATGTCTCTGTATGTGTAGGGGAGTGGGGAGAAAACTTTACGTCTATTGTCAAGTTAGAGAATTGAAGAGATGCTCATGGTTAACTAAAAAGTAGAAACTCCCATCTGTCACAGAAAATATTAAGAAGCTATGAAAGCTCAAAGAAAGAAAGAGAAGTTGCTTCCAACCTTGGGAAGGGAGGCAATGGTGAGGACTTGAAGGGACCTCCCAATGAGCTCTCAGAAGCCTCCCATTGTAGACCCTAGTACAGATGAAGCTGAGAAACTATTCATCAGTGAGAACCTTTAGTCCTTCTGTTGGATGTCACTATTAAATATCCAAGGCAAATTTGGCCTGGTGACCAGTCTAGGAGTGCAGGAGTCAAATCCTAGCTATGCTACTTACTACCTGTATGATCTTGGGCAGGATTTTAAACCTCGCAACCTCAGTTCTTGGGTTTGTGAAATGAGATACTGTTAGTCCCTGGTTCCCAAGGCTGCTGTAGGGAATATATGTGATAACACATTTAAGTTTTTAATGATCTGGGCATTACACTAGGTTCCCAATAAATGTTAGCCATTGCTCTTTTTCTAAAGAGAAGATCCTATTAGACCATCGATTCTTGACTTGACAGGTCCTGTTATTGGGGGACACTGAGCTAAATTACATGAACTAGGTTTGATTTCTGTCTTTGTAGTTAGTTGCTTAACTTTGTGGAAGTTAGTTGCTTAACTTTGTGGACTGGCTCTGTGTTGGAGCACCGCTTTATTACTTAGCTAGGCCATTTAAGATTCTGCCTCATCTGTCACTTCTGCTTGCCCTGAGCTTAAGATCAGCCAGGGGGGAAAGTTTAGGGTCTTCTCAGTTCTTTTCTGACTTGTCCTGTCCTGGGCATGTGCATGGCTTTCTAAATTCCCCAGCATACATGACCACTTTTGAATACCCTAGTTTCCCAAAGAAACTCTCTCCCTGGCTTTTCTTCCCATTCAGACGAGTCTCTTGTATGTCTCAACCCAAGCATAATTCTTTGTCCCATGAGGCTGTGGGTTTTTCAGATCACCTTACAATGTTTTAAGTGGCCACCAATGTTCTGCCCTCGGCGGAGTTTCAGTTGGAGAAAACAGCTAAGCACCTTGTTCCTTCAGGTAGCCAGCCCCTGGATAGGTTAGTTCAAGTAAACACAGTAACTTGTGAATACTGTCTGCTTTATTCCTTCCACAACCAATGACCAGGTCTCACTATGGCAAAAGGGCTGTTGTGTTCAAGCCTGCCATAGATCCCAGGAGGTGGGTAGGGGAAAAAGCAAGTAAAAACACAGTTTTCCTAACATTGAATTGGCTTCCTCTTAATTCTGCATTCACTTACTTGGCTGCTGTAAACTTTGTTTGGTCCAGAGTTCTGACAATTTTTGGTTGTTTAAGTTTCTACAGAGGGACAGAAGTTTGGAGCTGCCTACTCACCACCTGCTGTTATCATTCCCCCAGTTGCTTAACAGTAGACAAATCACACTTCTCTGTATCTATTTCTTCCCTAAATGGCAACCCTCAAAAAATACCTGAGGGCTGTTATAAGGAGCAAACATGGGTATGTTTAAGGCTTTTACAGAAACCTTACTTTTAAAAATGTACCTTTTTTTGTGAGCCACATCATATTTACATCAGGATTTTTTAAATGGTGGGCCAAAAATATTAACTTCAGATATGTTTTTCTGGATCTCCATTTCTACTGTTAAAAAAGAAACACACAGGCCCAGCATGGTGTCACTTCTGCCAGGCCAAGTCCCCAAACCCGGGCCTAATACCTAACTTGATTGTAATTTCAACCTCTCCCAGAAATGTAGTCAGTCAGGAATTGTCTGGTCAACATTAATTAGGTAATATCACATGTCCATAGCATCATCTTTTAGGAAAATAACTAGATGTATCCATGCAATACCACTTGATGTACTGATAATGTAGTCTTTCTACACATATCCCCTGTTGTAGAGGAAGTATTTAAGATATCTCCAAAGGGAGTTTATCAGAACACACTGATGGGCTGTGCTCAGGCCATGTTCCTCAGTAAGACTATGAATAAACTCTTTCTTAAATTTAATAGTCATGTTGATTTCAGTCAACACTACCTACAAAAATATCTTTTCTTTTACCACCAGCCTGAGTAGTTCTCTAGCATCAGTAAAAGAAAAATGCTGGTTTTATTTCAACATTTTGTTGAACCTTTTCATATTACACAATTTACCTAAAACATTTAAAATACTAGTGAGACAAAAAACAACTAAAAAAACACCCATAGAGAGAAAACACCTCTTCTAGCTGAGGTAATATTGTATAAGATTCATTGTCAAGTCACATGTTTTTATTACTGTGCTATACAACCTGGTACCAGATTAATGATAATTATTCAGAAGAAAGACATTAGACATCCAGTTTATATTAGAGAAAGCAAGAGAAGAGTGAAACTATTTGAAAAAGTGCCAGAGTATCACTCAAATTCAATTGCAACCTGAATCATTTCCGAGATTATTTTTCTTATTTATTATTGAAAATAATTGCTTCAAACCTATCTTTCCAAGAGCTGGAAGAATAGACTTATGTTCCAAAAGATCAAGTAAACAAACTGAGGGCAAACATCCTCCACCATCTGTTAAAAATATATTAAAGCAGTGTGTTTTATTTTCTGAGCAGAAGTATCAATACACAGAACTATTGAAGCATTTGTGCCCAGTCAGCAAAGTGAATGCTTCATGTAGTTGGTACAAAGCCAGTGCTAAAAAGACAGGTGTGAGCAGTCTGACGTATCTGTAAAAGTGAGTAAGACCTCTTACCTCTCCAGTTAATTCTGGAAAACACTGGCTAAATTATCAAATCCCCCAATCTATAACCATTTTGAAATTTGCTTGTTTCTACTATTTCACTTTTATAACTAGAGTGCTGAGAGTTTGGAGGCTTGAATAAATGTTATAAATCTAGGGATTATTTTTCAAGGGCCCATAGAGAAGGGTGTCAAGGGGGAGATTTACATACAGATTTAGTAAATCAATTCATAATTCACTTAACACAGTAAAATTAATATTTACCAGGTTTTTCAGTTTACAATTCAACTGATTTCAGACTATCTGATTTAATTAAGAAATCCTAGAAGGTAAGGCAAGCACATCATACCAGCCCTGTGACCCAACTCTTGCTTGTGAGGACCACTGGGCCTATGGAACCTTTTAGTAGAGTCTTATTCATAATATTATGAGTATCAGTCATGCTGAATTAAAAAATATTCTGAGTTATTATGATGTTAAGAAATGTAGCCTATGGATATTTGATTTTGGCACCTATCTGCTAAAGTAAAGCAATTTCAAAAAGGGAAAGAGTATGTCCGATGTTTCATGTATTCCTTTCTAAATTCAGTTAAACACATTTAGCCAGTATTTAAGTGCTTGGATTTGATTTTATATTTTAACTAATTTGGAATGACAATAAAAAATAATTAGCAACTTACTTGCCACATTTCAATTTTAGTTATGTTAATTTGTATTCTTTCTCTAGAGACAGAAAATAAGACCAAACTTATTTCTCTGTGGTTCAGACTATCAGTCTTGTAATGATTCCAAAATGAAGGATTCATATAACTGAATCTTCATGCTTCCATCAAATAATCTTGAAATATCTATTTTTTAGCTTAATGGATTTTCACTAGTAAATACTTAATTCCATTAAGATTCTGTTCTAGAAATGTTCTGAAACTTGAAATTTTCTGAAGTTTACTCTTACTTAAAACCATTTTCTTAAATTCAATAAAAACTAAATAAAGGTTTTTAGGAGGTTATAGTACAAACATATAAAAATTTACTTAGCGGCTCAAAAGCAATGAAAACAATGTAAATGCCATAGGCTAGACAAAGTAAACCATAACCTAAAACGATTACCCATAAAATGTCATATATGTTCAGTGGTATTTAATTTTATTTTCCCTCTCTTGGTAGAATTTTAAAATGGCAAGTTTATGTGCTTTAGTAAAACACACACACACACACACACACACACACACACACAGAGCACAAGACAGCAGAGACAGCTGCTACTTAAATACTGTTTCACATTTTTTGGTTCCAACACTATTAATCACAAAGAGTAACCATTTTGCTGACATTTAACAAGGAAAATAAATCTGTTTGTATGCATGCTAGGTTGGACAACATCAGTGTGCTAAAGGGTTCATAGTAAAACTATGATCACTCTCGTGAAGAAATGAAACTTGAAAATGTTTCAAGATGGATCAGACAAATGCGTGTCACTCTACTAATACAAAGAGCCTCACCTACCAAAGTCAACTTAGGAACAGACAGAATTTTATTAAACTGGTGACAAGTTTTTGTTATTGCATCTTGGGACTTACTTCTTTTCTTCACCCTTAAAAAGCAAGTACAAACTCCCTTTTGTCAGTGTTCATCCAAACAAGTTTAAATAAAAGGCAATAAAGATAAACCTGCTTTTCCCTTTACTTGTTACCTAGGTTGGAGAATGAAACTATGAAGAAAAACTGCTCAAAAACCAAAACTGTAGCCATTATTTAATGATGATTATACAGAAGGCAAGAGGCACAATTTTAATTGTGTCTCCTCTAAGACACAAGTCATTCAGAAATAAAAGGCAATTGACGTTCCTTTTGGTAAACAATTTATGATGTGGAAACAGTAATAGTCATCATGATTATTTTCTATTCTCTCTCTCTTAAGACTGGTTCTAAAAACAGCCTGATGATTCACATAATTAGGTAAGCAAGTCAAACCTCATAAATGTATGATGGATTTTAAGCATTGAAACACTGGGTTTAGATATGAACAAGTATGCTATTAGCCTTAAATCTTTTGGGTACTTTGGCTTATAATGTTTTATTCTGATACTCAGGCAGAAAGTATTATGACTTTATGTTATGCAATAAGCTGATCTAAGAGTGGAAAATGTTCATGGATGAAGAAAATTCCAAGCTATATATGTGTGTACATAAATGGCTTTATATTACATATATAGCCATTACAAAGTTTCAGAGGGACAATGCAGTTTAAAACTCCACTCCTGCTTACAGACAGACTGCCAAATCTTATCCTTCTCATCTTTACCATGATGACATTTACTTGTTTAAAGGTAAACTGTGACCTCCTGCTACTATATATTAAGGATAACAAACCAAGATCAATCTAGAAGGTGAAATAAACATGCAATAAATATTAAAGTCAGATGGAATAAATTGAACTCTATGAAATTTTATGTTTGCTGACAAAGTTTGCTTCTGCCTAGGATCATTTTTTAGTTCAGCATGAGTGCTATGCTAGCTAGAATTTAATTCATATGCGTGTTACATTTACTGAGTTTTCAAATTTGGAATACTTTAGATCCAAAATATATACCTATGTTTAAAAAAACAACAACAAAGGGTCAATATAATCAGCATGGGCTTTTCCTACCAGTTTTAGTTTCTAATCCATTTACCCCCTAGTATTTCACCTTTATCCTTCATAATTTTACTACAAAGTATCCACATTGTGTCTTTTAGACTAACTGGGAACTTAAATCTCACACACTGTTTTGAAGAAGGGTAGAGTAAAGAACTTTGGTAATCTGTAAAACAGCTGCATGCAGTGTGTACTGTATTATAACAGTGCCAAACCCTTTATAAAAGCCAAGCGTTCCTTCCTCCTGCCTTATGGTATTGATACAGTCTCTCATTCCCTCATACTGTGTGTTAATTGGAAGCACTTCATAGCCAAGGTCTGTATTGTCAATTATTGTGCGTGTTCCTTGAATGTGAAGGCGGTGCAAAACTGTTTCCATTGGGTAAAGAATAACATCAGAGCAAAGACTGGCAGCAAAGTTAGCAATGAGTTCTGGAAAATAAGCATCCAACATACTCTGCACTGGGCTAGGGCTGTCAGCTAGGTGGCTACTGTAAGTCTTTCTCTTTAAAATCAGCAGGACAAACTTCTGGATGACTGAACTGATGATGTAATGAAGAACACCATGCAGCACTGTAGGGAAGACCAGGGAGAGAAGCGGGAGTAGTCGTTTGCTATGAGGCACCCCCATGCCTATGACTCTTCCAATTCCTTCTTTAACACATTCCAAAATTCCAGTATTATCTTGGATTATCTCAGTCTGAAATAAAAATGATGACACCAGTAAAAGTTAACATTTGCTTCTTTTGCTACAAGGATGGACTTTGTTTCCTTTTAAACCCTAATTTATTGACTAAAGAGGGAAAACACATCAAGGGTTTGCAAACTTCAAATGTTATCTAGATATTGGATTCTTTTTTCAGGTGAAAATTCATAACACAGTTAGCAATAAAGCTGGGAGCTATTCTTAATTGGTAAAGGGAAATAAGGGTGGTGTATAGAGGGGGACATACCAGTTTCCCCACCCTCAGGAAGCTCCTTAGAACCCATTTGGAAAAGCAACAACTACATGACACCAAAGAGGTGTCTAGTGCTTAGAGTTATTAAGCAGCATGGGTTTAAACCCTGCCTCCACTACTTACTAGTTATGTGTCCATGGGCAAGGCACTTGCCCTGAGTCAGTCACCATTCTATAAAAATGGGATTAGTACTACTTACATTTTATACAAAGCTGCAGGGAGTATTAAATGAAAAAAGGCCTAGCTCCCAGAAGGCACTCAATAAATGTTAGTCACTGTCTTCCACATCATCTCTGCCTTTTTATAGTTTTGGAGATCTATATAACAGCTTGTGATACAGATTATATAGGCAAAGATAGGCCGAAAAGGAATAGCTAAGAGGTCACTGTGCTGTAGCAGTGACTGAAGACAACAGTATAAAATGAAGTTAAAACTGTAGTCAGGGGCCATATCATGCCATGTGTAGACTGTGGCTTCCAGTCAGATGGGAAATACTGACTGGTTTTAAGTAGAAGATGGACAAGACACAACTTCTGTGACACTAGCTGTTTTGCAGAGGTGGATGAGAATGGAGGATGAGAAACCAGTTAAAAGTTACTTATAGGGGAATTACTCATGTATTGGATTTGGAGTATGAAAGAAAGAAGTCAAGGATGACCTCAAGGCTACTGAGCAGAGGAAGTGGAGGAAAAGTAGTGCCTTTTATACTGAGTTGGGAAGTACTACTGGGGGTAGCATTTAGGGGGAGAAGATCAAGAGTTTAGCAATGTTAAGTCAAAGGTGTAAACTCCAAGTAGGTTTACAATGCAGATTATAAGGAAAAGGTCCAAGCTGGGCATATAAATGTGAGAGTTGCAGTAACAATATAGGTAAAACCATTAGACGAAAATGAGCTCACCTAATCTACTAATCCATTTCCTTATTTCTGACCCTTGATCCCTTCCCACTCCAGTCTATTTTCAACATACCAACCAAGGATTCTGATTAAGACATAAAAGTCAGATCACATCACTGTAGTGCTCAAAGACTTTCCATCTTCTGTTCAGGCAGTTATTATAATGATCTTCAGTGTCCTATATAATGTCTCCCTCTTTCCTCTCGGGCCTCATCTCCTCCTGTTCTCTCCCTTGCTAAGTTAAATCCAAGTATATTAGCTATATTGGCTTCTTTTTTGCTCCTCAAACATATATGACACAATCCTACCTCACAGTCTTTAACACTTGCTTCCCTTTGCTTAGCATGTTCTTCTCCCAAATATCCATGTTTATGCTCAGACCTTTACTCAAATGTCACTGTCTCAGGCTTTTCCTCATCTTAAAAAAAATAGTACACCTGTTAACTAAACCTTAACACAATGTCAAATGCATGGAGGGAGAAAAGCATATCTGAGTAGCAAGACAATTAACTTTAGTTAACTGAAGTTAATTCTAAAAAATAAAAAATAAAAAATCAACAATGGGGCTAGAAAAGCAACTAAGTAGAAGAGTAATTACAGGAAGAAAGGCTGCTCAGTGAGGTGTTCATGGAGAGGAAACTCATACATACTGAAGATGTGATGTCAGAGGCAGAAGACAGATGGTATACAATGAGTTGATTTTCTGTATAGGTGAAGTTAAAACCATCTTCACCTTACAGTTTTAAGAGCAGGAATGGTGAGAGAAGTACATTAATTCAACGTACTTGAAGCGCCACCACGTGGTTAGAACTAGTAAAAAATTTAAATGCTAGCAGGAGACTGCTTTAGGTTTGTAGTACTTAACAACACAACGGCATCAAATCTTTCTTAAAGGCATATTTAAAAAGAATGCTGTTAGTAAATTACCTATGGAGACTACCTGTTCACTGTTAGGATGAATATCCATCATGTTTTTTCTCAGGTAATTAGTAATTTATTGCCTATAAGCCATAAGCATTTGAACTATACATAAGGTTCTTTAAAAAGTTGAAAAAAGCCCTACAGATTCTTTGTGTTCAGAACAAGACATAGGCTGGTTTTGAGATATCTGACTGAAGATTACAGCTGCCTATGGAAGAGATAAAAAGAATTAAAACTAAAAGTGCTAACTAAGTAAGTTTGCAAAGGATATATACAAACCAGCAATGTGCCTAGTATATATAATCTTTGATATGTGTGCTGTAAAATAAAAAATTTTAAAGGAATATTGTCTTAAATTTCTGTTATACAATCAGACATACATAATATATTGGATACTCCAAAAAATATTTTAAACTAATAAAAGCCAATAAAAAATAGCTCACCTGTACTGTTTCAATTAGACTTGCTGAATAAAAAGGCATTGCCACCACAAAAGTCAGGCTGTAGAAATTAAAATAAACTTATCAGTATATTGAAACGTGCTTATACCAAATGTTTCAATATCTTCTTTAATATAGCAACATAATTTATATTTAAGCCAGAATGACCTTTTTAACTTTTTCAACTATTAATACCGATAGCGCAAAGAACTTGTAACATAGGATATATTATTCAACAATTATAGATGGAAAATTAAGTATTAATAGTAATACAGGGACAGCCTGGAAAGAAAACAGGTTGTATTTTAAACATGTAAAATGTACACTCATTTATGATTCATGGTTTGGACATCTACCTACACATGCTGATGTTGCCTATGTATCTCGCACTTAAAATTTAGGATGAAGGATCCATTCCGTTCCTTGCCTTCTTAGTGATATTTGAAAAAATACACTGTTCTGCTATTTTCCTATCTATAATCATTTTCCACTTCCAGATTTCCCACCCAGGAGGGCTAAGCCAGTCTTCAATGGTGAGTGAAGTCCCCTTTTATTATCATAAAACAATACTGTACAGCTTTGCAAAGTTGTTTCCCATAACCACTATTTAGACAAAGTAATATTACAACTTTTCAAGCCTGCAAAATACAGTTATTTAAAATATATCAAGGTGGGCCTTACCTAACCCTATGGGCCAGTTCCTGGCAGGCAGTACTTTTCAAGGTAAATGGACCATCACTAAGTGACAATGTGCTGGAATGTCCCACAGAGGGAGCCAGCAAGCTGGGGGATTTCCAATTCATAATCTTCAAAAAGAATTTTAAAAGTGAAGAGTATCTACAAAAATGGTCACTGTTATAAAATCACTGTTCCTTTAGGATTATACTTAAATGATGCTAAAGTTTTGAGTTTGCTCATCACCATACAAATAAATTTCTACCTCTGTTTAATAATAATAAAACAGTTTTCCTGGCAAGTGGGTTAAACAAGTCGAAGACCTTTGCTAACTTCCTAAGGATACCAAAAAAAAAAAGTTTGTGATTTCAGCTTTTCCAGTTAGATTTATTTCAAGATAATATATATTTCAAGATTTTATTCCTAAACTCTGTTACTTGCTTTTTGAATTTCTAGTCCCACAAATATTTTATTGCTCTAATTTCCTTCACTGTATTTAATACGACTTTTTTCAATTCTAACACTATAAAAATTATAATGAAAAATTTCAAAATAAATGCCTCTTTTGATACCTACGATTTCAGTAGAAGGTGTTCTCCTATTCGTTTAAGATTCCATTTATGTGAAATCTCCCTAAAAAATAAATTTAAATAAAACAAAATCCATGTTATTTAAAACCTCACATTAACCTAGTTTTCAAAAAAGTAATCAATCTAATTCTTTTTAATCTGTAAGAGAAATATATTCTAATGGTGAACATTTTCTTTCCTGGGACACACTTCAAACAACTGTAGTGGTTTGAAAAGAGAGAAAATATACAAGGTGTTTTCATATGTGTTGATATAAAGGGCTGACAGAGGAGGAGTTGTGATTATAAGAATGAACATGAAAAATTAAAGGAGAAGATATAAAAATGGTAGGTTGAGGAAAAAAGGATGAGTGGGGAAGGGAAAAGGAAACAAGGAATAGGATAAAGGGGAAAAAAAGCCTTAGAAAATAAGTACGAGTGAGAATTAAAAAACAAAGCAAAATTAAGTAACTGTAAGGCAGGATGACACATTACATTTGTGTGGCAGCTAATTTCTCAAGTGTCTTTACTTGCCATACAGCTAGTTAGTGGTAGAACTGAATTCTAACCCTGGTCTCTATGACTTGAAGTCTGCAGTCTGCTTGCACTGCCTCTCATCCCACTGGGTACAAGAAGGAATCCTGTGACATAAACAGAGCATGTTTTGTCCCACTTAGTTTACTTAGGTGAAAAATGAAGGTTAAAAAGATCACAGGGACATGTTCAAGGAGACAGGCAAAATGCCAGGTCTGAACCAAGTCCAGGACAGCGTGCTTGGAGCTATTTACGTTAATTCTGAAACTAGAAAAGAAAAGAGAAAAAGAAGAGAGCAAGATGAAAGAAGAACAAAACAGGAGAAAGTTACATCAAGAGAAAAGTCAACAGGAAGGAAAGAATATACAGTAAAAGGGAAAGAAAATGAGGCAGAAAAAAATGAAGAGAAAGGCAGATAGGAGGGATGAAAGGTGGGGGAAGGAGAGGGGTGGAATAACAGAGAAAGGGGAGTGTAAAATAGAGACTTGCTGCCAGCAGGTTCCCTAATGAAACTGGTATTCACTGCACGATGGCCACAGCAGGAATCTGGGAAAAACATCTCCTATTTGAAATAAGTAAATATGAAATATGAAAAACATTAAGAAGATAAAGGAGTAAATATATTTTATATTAAAAAAGTATAGAAATTAATCACTAATAATGTTCTAAAAACAATGCAGTACAAAAATAGCATGAATGGTATGAGAACTTACATTTTTCTAGGAGACTGAAAGGTCTACAGAGAAAGTTTTAGATAATAGAACAACCATATCTGATTTATAAGACCTTATGGGGCCTTCTGGGTCATATTCTAATTAAATCAATACTAGAATACTACATTAGGCCTGAACAACAACAGAAAAGTATAGCTAAACACTCAGTGATGAAAATGAAAAATGTTAAAAAAAAAAAGATCA
Organism: Smutsia gigantea; assembly: GCA_032199065.1. Classification (NCBI taxonomy): domain Eukaryota; kingdom Metazoa; phylum Chordata; class Mammalia; order Pholidota; family Manidae; genus Smutsia; species Smutsia gigantea. The sequence continues at coordinate 81,481 of JAVSCE010009565.1, forward strand.
GGCTTCCCATCTTGTTGACAATGATACAATTATAAAAAAAAATGTGCTACCCAGTTTGTAAATCATCTGGGCACTATTACTTTAATCTCGGCCTCAGGAAGTATTACCATTTGTTATCCTGACACTGATTTTAAGGATGAAACTCATTAACATTAGGGATAGACAGGTTTGTGACCTCTATTTCTGTGGGGACTGTACCAATTCTCCTTTGAATACAATACTAATTACTACTCCTAATTCTACAGATTATTAAGTTTATTATAAAAGAGATATGAAATTTATAATCAGGTATAAAAAAATGTGAGACTCTCTTTCTTGTATTCCTTCTCTACTGCATCTAAAATGGTTACATAAAACTTATTTCCACAGCTCTCAAAATTTAAACTAGCATATTTATATGATTCATGAAAGCAATTAGTGTAAAAATTGGTGATTAAACATCTTTATATTTATTTATCAAATACAAAAATATGTGTAAATACATTTAATTCACTATTTTCAAAAGCAAAACATGCTCTTTCAAACTCTTGAGAAGCGACTTGCTTTTTCTCAAAATAGTTCTTCATTTGATAGATTTATATAAGTACTCCCACGAATAATCAATACACAAAAGCAAGGAATTTTTATTTTGGATTGAAATTTCTTTATTATTATTGATAGTTTGGAAAAGTTTTTTAATTTGTTGTTTATTAGTGATAGTTTGGAAAAGTTTATTTATTTGTTTTTTTTCTATCATTAATGTACAATTACATGAACATTATGGTTACTAGACTACCCCTATACAAAGTCCCCACCACATACTCCATTACAGTCACTGTCCATCAGCATAGTAAGATGCTATAGAATCACTACTTGTCTTCTCTGTGTTATACTGCCATCCCTGTATCCCCCAACCCCTGATAAATTATGTGTGCTAATCGTAATACCCTTTCTTCCCCCTTATCCCTCCCTTCCCTCCCATCCTCCCAGTCCCTTTCCCTTTGGTAACTGTTAGTCCATTCTTGGGTTCTGTGAGTCTGCTGCTGTTTTGTTCCTTCAGTTTTTGCTTTGTTCTTATACTCCACAGATGAGTGAAATCATTTGATACTTGTCTTTCTCCACCTGGCTTATTTCACTGAGCATAATACCCTCTAGTTCCATCCATGTTTTTGCAAATGGTAGGATTTGTTTTCTTCTTATGGCTGAATAGTATTCCATTGTGTATATGTACCACATCTTCTTTATCCATTCATTTACTGATGGACACTCAGGTTGTTTCCATTTCTTGGCTATTGTAAATAATGCTGCGATAAACATAGGGGTGCATATGTCTTTGTCAAACTGGGCTGCTGCACTCTTAGGGTAAATTCCCAGGAGTGAAATTCCTGGGTCAAATGGTATTTCTATTTTTAGTTTTTTGAGGACCATCCATACTGCTTTCCACAATGGTTGAACTAATTTACATTCCCACCAGCAGTGTAGGAGGGTTCCCCTTTCTCCACATCCTGGCCAGCAGCCATCCTAACTGGTGTGAGGTGGTATCTCACTGTGGTTTTACTTTTCATTTCTCTGATGATTAGTGATGTGGAGCATCTTTTCATGTGTCGGTTGGCCATCTGAATTTCTTTGAAGAAATGTCTGTTCAGCAACTCTGCCCATTTTTTAATTGGCTTATTTGCTTTTTGTTGAGGGGCATGAGCTCTTTATATAATTTGAATGTCAACCCCTTATCGGATATGTCATTTATGAAGATATTCTCCTATACTGTAGGATGTCTTTTTGTTCTACAGATGGTGTCCTTTGCTATACAGAAGCTTTTTAGTTTGATATAGTCCCACTTGTTAATTTTTGCTTTTGTTTTCGTTGCCTGGGGAGATTATGTTCATGAAGAAGTTGTTCCTGTTTATATCCAAGAGATTTTTACATATGTTTTTTTCTAAGAGTTTTATGGTTTCATGACTTACATTCAGGTCTTTCATCCATTTTGAGTTTACTTTTGTGTATGGGGTAAGACAATAATCCAGTTCCAGTCTCTTGCATGTACCTGTCCAGTTTGGGCAACACCAGCTGCTGAAGAGGCTGTCACTTCCCCATTGTATATCCATGGCTCCTTTATCGTATATTACTTGACCATATATGCTTGGGATTATATCTGGGCTCTCTGGTCTGTTCTATTGGTCTATGGGGTCTGTTCTTGTGCCAGGACCAAATTGTCTTCATTACTGTGGCTTTGTAGTAGAACTTGAAATCAGGGAGCATAATTCCCCCTGCTTTGTTCTTCCTTCTCAGGATTGAATTTTAGAACTATTTGCTCTAGTTTGTTGAAGAATGCTGTTGGTATTTTGATAGGGATTACAATGAATCTGTAGATTGCGTTAGGCCATTTTGACAATGTAAATTCTTCCTATGCATGAGCATGGGATGCATTTCCATTTATTGGTATGTTCTTTAATGTCTCTCATGAGTGTCTTGTAGTTTTCAGAGTATAGATCTTTCACTTCCTTGGTTAGGTTTATTCCTAGATATTTTATTCTTTTTGATGCAATTGTGAATGGAATTGTTTTCCTGATTTCTCTTTCTGCTAGTTTATCGTTAGTATATAGGAATGCAACAGATTACTGTGTATTAATTTTGTATCCCACAACTTTGCTGAATGCAGATATTAGATCTACTAGTTTTGGAGTGGATTCTTTAGGATTTTTATGTACAATATTATGTCATCTACCAACAGGAACAGTTTGACTTCCTCCTTACCAATCTGGATGCCTTTTATTTCTTTGTGTTTTCTGATTGCCATGGCTATGACCTCCAGAACTACGTTGAATAAAAGTGGAGAGAGTGGGCATCCTTGTCTTAAAAGGAAAAGCTTTCGGCTTCTAGCTGTTAAGTATAATGTTGGTTGTGGGTTTGTCATATATGGCCTTTGTTATGTTGAGGTACTTGCCCTCTATACCCATTTTCTTGAGAGTTTTTATCATGAATGGATGTTGAATTTTGTCAAATGCTTTTTCAACATCTATGGAGATGATCATGTGGTTTTTGTCCTTTCTGTTGATGTGGTGGATGATGTTGATGGATTTTCGAATGTTGTACTATCCTTGCATCCCTGGGATAATCCCACTTGATCATGATGGATGATCTTTTTGATGTGTTTTTGAATCCAGTTTGCTAATATTTTGTTGAGTATTTTTGCACCTATGTTCATCAGGGATATTGGTCTGTAATTTTCTTTTTTTGTGGTGTCTTTGCCTGGTTTTGGTATTAGAATGATGTTGGCCCCAGATGAGTTTGGGAGTATTCCCTCGTCTTCTACTTTTTGGAAAACGTTAAGGAGGATGGGTATTAGGTCTTCACTAAATGTTTGATAAAATTCAGCAGTGAAACCATCTGGTTGGTCCAGGTGTTTTGTTCTTAGGTAGTTTTTTGATTACCAATTCAATTTCTTTGCTGGTAATGGTCTATTCCGATTTTCTGTTTCTTCCTGGGTCAGCCTTGAAAGGTTGTATTTTTCTAGAAAGTTGTCAATTTCCTCTAGGTTATCCAGTTACCACATAATTTTTCATATTATTCTCTCATAATTCTTTGTATTTCTGTGGTGTCTGTAGTGATTTTTGCTTTCTCATTTCTGGTTCTGTTCATATGTGTAGACTCTTTTTTTCTTGATAAGTCTGGGTTTATCTATATTGTTTACTTTCTCAAAGAACCAGCTCTTGCTTTAATTGATTCTTTCTACTGTTATATTCTTCTCAATTTTATTTAGTTCTGGTGTAATCTTTATTATGTCCCTCTTTCTACTGATACTGGGCCTCATTTGTTCTTCCTTTTCTAGTTTCATTAATTGTGAGCTTAGATTGTTCATTGGGGGTTGTTCCTCTTTCCTGAGGTAGGGCTGTACTGCAATATACTTCCCTCTTAGCATGGCCTTCGCTGCATTCCATAGATTTTGCAATGTTGAGTTATTGTCATTTGTCTCCATATATTTCTTGATCTCTGTTTTTATTTGGTCATTGATCCATTGATTATTTAGGAGTACATTACTAAGCCTCCATGTATTTGTGGGCTTTTTCATTTTCTTTGTATAATTTATTTCTAGTTTCATACCTTTGCGATCTGTGCAGCTGGTTCGTACAACTTCAATATTTTTAAATTTTCTGAGGTTGTTTATGTGGCCTAGTATATGATCTATCCTTGAAAATATTCCATGTGCACTTGAGAAGAATGTGTATCCTGTTGCTTTTGGGTGGAGTGTTCTGTAGATGTTCATTAGGTCCATCTGTACTAATACGTTGTTCAGTGCCTCTGTCTCTTTACTTATTTTCTGTCTGGTTAATCTGTCCTTTGGAGTGAATGGTGTGTTGAAGTCTCCTAAAATGTATGTGTTGCTTTCTACTTCCCCCTTCAATTCTGTTAGTATTTGTTTCACATATGTAGGTGATCCTGTGTTGGGTGCATAGATATTTATAATAGTTATATCCTCTTGTTGGACTGACCCCTTTATCATTATGCAATGTCCTTCTGTCTCTTGTTACTTTCTTTGTTTTGAAGTCCATTTTGTCTAAAACAAGTACTGAAACTCCTGCTTTTTTCTCCCTATTAGTTGCATGAAATATTTTTTTCTATCCCTTTACTTTCAGATTGCATATGTCTTTGGGTTTGAAGTGAGTCTCTTGTAGGCAGCATATTGATGAGTATTGTTTTTTTATCCATTCAGTGACTCTGTCTTTTGATTGGTGCATTCAGACCTTTACATTTAGGGTGATTATTGATAGGTATGTACTTATTGCCATTGCAGGCTTTAGATTCCTGGTTACCAAAGGTTCAAGGGTAATTCCCTTACTATCTAACAGCCTAATTTAACTCAGTTCGTATGCTAGAACAAACACAACTAAAGTTTTTTTTTTTCCTACTTTTTCTTCCTCCTCCTTTCTTTGTATGTTAGGTATCATATTCTGTACTCTTTGTCCGTCCCTTGACTGACATTTGGGGTAGTTGTTTTGATTTTGCATCTGCCTAGTAATTAATTTTTCTACCCTAGTAATTAACTGTTCTACTTTGCTGTGGTTCTATTTCCCCTGGTGACATCTTTTTAGCCTTAGGAATACTTCCATCTAAAGCAGTCCCTCCAAAATGCACTGTAGAGGTTGTTTATGGGACGTAAATTCTCTCACCTTTGCTTATCTGAAAATTGTTTAATCCCTCTTTCAAATTTAAATATTAAACCTTGCTGGGTAGAATTCCCTTGGTTCAAGGCCCTTCTGCTTCAGTGCATTAAATACATCATGCTACTCCCTTCTGCCCTGTACAGTTTCTGTTGCGAAATCTGATGATAGCTTGATGGGTTTTCCTTTGTATGTGATCTTTTTTCTCTCTCTAGCTGCTTTTAAAAGTCTGTCTTCATCCTTGATCTTTGCCATTTTGATTATTACATGTCTTGATGTTGTCTTCCTTGGGTCCCTCGTGTTTGGAGATCGGTGAACCTCCATGGCCTGAGAGACTATCTCTTTCCCCAGATTGGGGAAGTTTTCAGCAATCACCTCCTCAAAGACACTTTCTATCCCTTTTTCTCTCTCTTGTTCTTCTGGTACCCCTATAATGTGGATATTGTTCCATTTGGATTGGTCACACAGTTCTTTTCTCTTAATATTCTTTCATTTCTTAGAGATCTTTTTTTCTCTGTGTGCCTCACCTTCTTTGTATTCTTCTTCTTTAATTTCTATTCCACTTACTGTCTCTTCTACTACATCTAATCTGCTTTTAAATCCCTCCATTTTATGTTTCATTTCAGATATTAAATTTCTTAATGACTGAATCTACATCTTAAATTCGTTCCTGAGTTCTTGAAGATTTTTCTGTACCTCCATGAGCATGTTTATGATTTTTGTTTTAAACTGTCTTTCAGGAAGATTGGTGAGTTCAGTTTCATTTGGTGTTTTTTCTGGGGTTTGTCAGATTTTGGTCTGAACCAGGTTCCTTTGATGTTTCATAATTCTATGTGGTGCCCTCTAGTGCCCAGAAGCTCTAGTCTCTGGAGCTGCTCAGCCCCTAGAGTGAGTTTCGGGGTTATAGGGGAGCAGCACTGGTGCCTTGGGGCAGGAAAGAGCTGTTTCCTGATTCCCAGCTGCAGTGCCTGCCTCCAGTATCAAAGCCAGTGGGCCAAGCACACAGGTGTAAGTCTCTTGTGCCTGGCGTCTCTAGCTGTCATAGCCATGGCCTCCAGCTGGTCTGACGCCAGTCCAGTGACTGCCAGTTTATGAGCCAGTGCCAGCAGGCCAGGAGGAAGGTGCAGCTGGCTGCATGTCACAGAGGGGGGCCTCAGAGCTGAGTAAGCAGCCAAGGGGATTGGGTGCCTGAAGCTCCTCAAATTCCTAACCCGCTGGACAGAGTGCACCCAGACAACCTTGTCCACCTATATCTTCTCCCCCTTAACAAGCTACATGCAAACCCACCCCTTCAGCAGCCCTCTCGCTGCTAGGAAACCTCTCTGACTACCTGCCTTTCCTTTGTTCCAGAGTGGCTGGATGTGGATCCCCATCCTCCAGAAATGGCCAGAATCTCATTCTTTCAAGCACTCCATCTGTCCCAGCTCCCCAACCCCAGCAGCCCCCAGAGCACCACACAATGTAGTTCCATGGTTCAAAGTAGAGCTCCAGGGTTGAGTGTTCAGCAGTTCTAGGCTTCCACGCCCTCCCTGCTCCATTTCTCTTCCTCCCGCTGGTGACCTGGGGTGGAGGAAGAGCTCAGGTCCCACTGGATCAAGGCTTTCATACGTTACCCTGTTTTGTGAGGTCTGCTGTGTTCGTGAGGTCTGTATGCAGTCTGGTGCAGCCTTCTTTCCTGTTGCTGTTTTAGGGCTTGTATTAACTGTATTTTCACACTATATGTGGTTTTGGGAGGAATTCTCTGTCTCACCTCTCATGCCGCCATCTTGATGCTCCTTCAAGCAATGGAATTTTTAAGTAACTCTATATTTAAACAATCTTTACTTATCATTGCCTCTCTTTTTCATGTCGAAATAGCTGCCCTCTTAAAAAAAACCTTTCCTTCTATTAAGCACAAATCCCTCATCTTCTGGCTACTTCTCATCTCTCCTCTTCATAGCCAACTTTATAAACTTGTTATTTCCATGTCCAAATTTCTCACTCACCTCTGAACTCACTCCAAATTGGTTTTTATCCCATTATTCTATGGAAATAGCTCTTGCCAAGGTCCACATGACCACCGCATCACTAAGCCCAGTGGACATTTGTAAGTCTGTGTCTCATTATCCTTTCAGTAGCCATTAGGCACTGGTGTTCCTCCCTCCTTGAAGTAATCTCTGCCCCCCACTATCCCATACTCTTCTGGGTTTTTTTTTTTTTTTGCCTCTTTTCTGGTCCCTTTGCAGGAAGGACCATTTTCTGACCCAGCCACCTATTCTGGAGTTCTATAGGCTCAGGCCCTCTTCTTACTGTATATGTTATACTCCTTTCCCAGGCAATTTCATTCATCCAATATACTGGTTTCAAACCCCCAAATCTACTATTTCAGTTTAGACGTCTCTATATGTCACCCTTATATCATCTGTCTACTGACAACTCTGAGGAAATCCACTGAATGGGGGAAAGATTTCATTGTGTTTAAATAGAATGTGTTTAAAGTCAGTGAATTCAGAGGAGTCCTTAGGAGAGACAAGATGAGTAGAAAACTGTCAGATGTTTTATATTGGTACAACCACAAATGGGAGATGAGTCAAACTGAGTTGGAATAACCACATGGGTTTGTGAGCAACTAGACTGCAAACACAGCCTTGGTTACAGGTGTTCCTTCTGTTAACGACATGAGAAATGCCCTTGGAAGGAAAGGGGACTGCAGGGCAGAGCAACACATAGTCTACCTCACTTTGCCTGAAGGAAGGTTTGGGGATGGAAAAGGAAGGGGTATGGGCTGGAGATAAAGAAGAGATACAGATGATGAACCTGGGTTATATACATTTTTTTTAAGTATAAAACTGAGAAACTGTAAGCTTGGTGACTTAACAGGTACTACTGACTTGCTCATTTTAACTCACATGTGATCATAATCAATATAAAAAAACTAAATACTGGTGAATCTATACTGCCTCACCTGTTCTAATCAACAATCACTATTAAGGAACCTCAGTCTAGGACACTCTGGAGCTCAATGCCCTCATGCTAATGTCTGTGAATTGCTTTGGATTACTGCTTTGCTTCCTTGTCTGCTTGACTTTGTTTTCCCCCAACAAAGGTCAACCCTGTCCAAAGAAGTTAGAATTAGAAAGAAAAAAAAGTTTATGCTGTACTTTAGAGAATGGCTTTATCTAACATCCAGTTACACAAGCCAATATCTTAGAAGTCATTCTTAACACCCTTCTCTATCATCTACCATCTTGTGCCCATCACTAAGTTCCATTAGTTTTACCTAGATATGTTTCAAAATTAATCCATTTACACATCCACCTCAAAAGATACTACCCTGGTTCTAGCTACCATTCCTTCTCAACTAGATTATTGCTAGAGCATATGAACATGTACCCTTTTGTCCACTTTGGTCTTCCCACAATCTATTCACCTTTAAAAACATAAATCTAATCATGTTATCGATCTCTGCTTAAAACTCTTCAATCCTTCAAGTGGCCTACAAGGCTACGTACAGACTGGTTCTTACCTACTTGTCAGCATTCCCTCCCATGGTTCTTCATCTTGCTCTGAGCTCCAATCATATGAGCCTACTCTCAATTACTTGAAAACTCTCTATGTTCCCCCAGCCACATTTATTTACACAAACTGGTCTGGGCTTCCTAATTGCTCTTGGATCTCAGCTAAAGTGTCATATTATTAGGAACACTGTTTCTAACATTTTATTGCTTTCACAGAATCATATTTTTTTCCATCAGAGAACAAATCTCAATTTGTAATTATTAATTAGTGGGATTACTTGGCTTAATGTATGTCCCTCAGATTAAGGGATTCTAAGCTTCAAAATGACAGGTACCTTTTGTCTCCTCTCCTCATTGTATATCTGAGTCCAGCACAGGGCCTCACACATAGTAGGTACTCGGGAAGTATCAGCTAAGTAAATAAATGAAATTTAAGTGGGATTTATCATTAAAATTATCCAGGTGGAATGCAACAAAGATAACCTTTGGTGTCTTCTTTAATAAGATTGAAAATGACCAAAGGTAAATAACATACCCACACAACTGACATGTCTACATGTCTACAGAGTAAGAAAGTTAAATAATAAAATTTAATGAAATTCAGTGCCCTTCCACATTCTCACTTTTATTTTCCTTCCCTTCAACCTGGAGTTAAAGTTAATACTTTATCTCTGCTTTAGAGAAATGGCATTACTTGCATGAGGTCCCAAAATTAAAAAGCAGTGTAGTCAGGACAAACAGCGTTTTGAGGTCAAATACAGAATTCTTTACCCTTTATCAAACAGAAGTTCCTGAATTGCGTTTTTATAGAATTTTGTGTTTGTAGAAAAACTTCAAGAGCATTTGATGGCAAGTGCTAGCTTTTGATGTTATCCTGTGATATAAAAAGCAATAGGGTAAATAAAGTTAGCCAAGAACAGAAATTCAGAATTTTTAAATATGAGAACGGAGATTTCTAGCTGGGCAAGCATTTTGTTTTTAACTTTTAGCAAAAGTATGTGAAAAGAACTTCAAAACTTTGAAGTCCTTTGAAAGCAATCACATTGGCAAAAAGCTTGATTATCAGCCTTTGCTGCCTTCATTTCCTTCCCTTTAAAGGCTGGATCCCAAGATTGAGACACTGTGGCTCTATCTTCAACTACCTCACTTCCTTGTCCATCCAAAAAAATATATCCTACCAGGGGCTGACTTAGGATAAACAAGCCACTCAAGGTCATTATACTATTGCGAGGATACAGTGTTGACACAGTAAATCACATAGTCCTGACAAATAGCATCTAATCAAATGCGTGATTTCCAACATTATCTATTAACATTCCTCTCATATGGTCCTTGTAAGGTCCCCTTTCTGTTGTGCCCAGTGTGACTGCCCTGAATGTGTATCATTCTTCTCATGCTTTCCTACTGCCAGCTCAGTGCTCATCCGTTTTTAACCTAGTGATCTTGTATTCTATTCCAGAGAGAAGAGAGACCCAAAAGTCAGTTTCCCCAATTTTTCTATCCTGTTCCTCCAAACATACCTATAATTCTAATTCTCCTTTTTTGGCTTCAAGGACAGTATTGTCCTACAGCTTTACGGCTCTTTTTGATTTGCTTTGGAAGCCTGTCTTACTACTACTCCCCTCAACTACACCTCCTATCACACACACACACTCACACTCTCTCACCCAAATATTTCCCAGGATTCTGCTCTTGGTCCATCTTCTGTCATTTAGTCTACACTTTCTCCTTAGGTAAATTTATCCATTCCAATACTTAACCTGCTACCTTTATGCCACAACATTCAAAGCTATGCCTCCAGCTTCAAATTTTCTCTAAGACTCTGACCCACACATCCAATTCATTAGACCTGTCCCCCAAGAGTCTTGAAAAACTCTCAAATTTTATCTACTGAAAGTTAAATTCCTTATCTTCTTTCCCACTCCAGCTTACTCTTCTTCATGAATTCTCCACCTTGATTCCAAGGTAGTCACTACTGTTAATTCACTCTCCCATACCCCCATTCCCAATCTGTCACCAGTTTTCAAGTATACTTCAGAAATGTCTATACAGTTCATCCCTTTCTGCTCTGTTCCATAGTTCAGACCCTTCTCAGTCTGGCCTAGATTACTATAACAGTTCTCCACAGTCTACACCAGCTCATTTTCTTAGGCACTACAAATTGAGTTTTTGCTCAATCAAAGCATACATATATTAAAAAACAGAAATTAAAAAAAAAAACTTTAGATTTTCAACTCTGTAGAGAATAAAACTTAATCCCTTACACAAAGGCACAACCATGCTTCAATCTAGCATCTCAGCCTCTTTTATTCAAGGTGTCATTGATATACACTCTTATGAAGGTTTCACAAGACAAACAATGTGGTTATTACATTCACTCTTATCAAGGTCCCCCCATATACCCGATTGCAGTCACTGTCCATCAGTGTAGTAAGATGCCACAGAGTCCCTATTTGTCTTCTCTGAGCTACACTGTCTTCCCTGTGACCCCCACACACCATGTGCACCAATCATGATACCACACAATCCCTTCTCCCTCCCTCCCCACCTGCCCTCCCCCACCCCTCCCCTTTGTAACCACTAGTCCTTTCTTGGAGTCTCAGTCTGCTGCTAATGATGGACACTTAGATTGCTTCCATATCTTGGCTATTTTAAATAGTGCTGCGATAAACATAGGGGTCCATATGTCTTTTTGAATCTGAGAAGTTGTTTTCTTTGGGTAAATTTCTAGGAGTGGAGTTCCCAGGTCAAATGGTATTCATAGTTTTAGTTTTTTTGAGGAACCTCCATATTGCTTTCCACAATGGTTGAACTAGTTTACATTCCCACCGGCAGTGTAGGAGGGTTCCCCTTTCTTCATTATCCTCACCAGCTATTATTCCACTCTATATATACCCAACAGTCCAAGCATCAAGATGCTTGTGATGACCTTCCAGCTTCCATAAAATTGAGCATGCTCTTGCCTCTACTAGGAATGTTCCCCTTCTCTATCAATTCCTGCTCATAATTCAAGCTCTAGCTCAGATGTCTGTTCTCTTTTGAAAGCCTATGCCAATAACTCCATGCAAAGTATTCTTTGGGATCTGAAGGGTTTGTTTAATGATAGCACCAATCAAGATGCACTATAATTTGCTACATGCATCTCCTTCACCAAACTGGCTACTTAAAGAGCAATAATTGCTCACATACCATGTCTGTTCCTTAGTGGATAGCTGCTGGCATATAGCAGTAGGAGCTAAAAGACATACCTCAATAGATACCACACCAGGAAGCATTTTATTACATAAAAATTGAGGAAGATATAATTAACTTTATTCTCAGTTTCTTCTTGTAGCTTCAGGGAAGTTCAAGTTCATGGTATTTTTAGAAACCAACGTATTCGATCAAAATGTATTATGAGATTAATATTGAGAAAAATGTCAAAAATATACCTTGGCAAAGGTGTGAATTCACTGATTATTCCTTCTGCTCCAAGTGTGATTCCCTGGACAATAAATGTACTTCCCATTCCTTTCCAAAGGGCCCTTGGTCCCTAAAATGAACAAAATTTATTGTTATTTCTGTTAGTGTCTAAATAAGAAACATAAAAACGATCTTAAAACTTGATATTAAATGTTTACTGCTATTTTCCAATAACATATTATTCCAAAGGACATTTTAGTAGAGAACTACAACTAAATTAATTCCTAACATTACTTTAATATTTCTTGAGTGTCCTGCATTTAGCCAAGATATACACTTCAATTAATTAAATGTCTCTAATATTGATTAAATACTAGTATTTAATTTTGGCAAAGGTACCATGTTACATTAGTTTTAGTACAAGAATTAAGATAAATTTTATTAACTAAATTAAAAGGAATTAATGTTGCTTTAATTATCATTAGGGCCAAATGGCACTTATATTATAAATAACATTAATAGAATCTGTAGACCAATCCTCACCTGAGTTTTGTTGAAGCTATACATAATATTGATGACTGTAAATGGAGTGAGATGATAATGCCGAGCATGATAATTAACCTGTAAAGAAAAGGTATTTCATGATTATGTTGTTACTCTTTTGTCAAGAAATAACAAGGACATGAAAGATATACAGTGGAGTCAAGAGCATAAACAAAAGTTCAATTCTAAAATCATAAATTACTCATAAGCAAAATTATTCTTGGAAATGCCTTAAATAACTTGTGTATGGTACATATGATTATATACATATATACATATGGCTATATATAAACAACCTGAAGACCAATGTATAAAATACATTGTATGTAGACTATGTAATAAAGGTCTTGTGTGATATTTGTGTTTCCTTTAATACTAGAATTACATTCTTGTGTGGCAAAAATGTTCACGCTATTTAACATACAGGAACCACAAAGAAGTCAGGGATCAGGGGATTTCTGTCTCCCAATGGCAAGCTTTTCTAAAACTATAAACTACAGGCAATTGGTAAATTATGAAAAGAGTAAAAGGGGTCAGAACCAATACCTATTAAGTGAAATAATAAAAGTATCAGAATGCATCATACACTCTAAAGGTATTATTTCACAAAAGACATTTTTTAAAGTTATTAATATGTATGAATACACTGGAACACAATTTAATACGTAAAATATATGTCTGAAACTCACTATTCTGGGGCTGTACACATGCTTAAATGGCTATTTCTCTATACTTATTTTTTGGTGCTAAGCAAGAACAGTTCAATTTGTAATTATTTATATATTTCTAATTCCCATTTTCAAAGATACATTATCCTATAGGAGATTTTTTTGCTGCAGTGTGGTCCAGTGACCCCCAAGGGGTTCATTACCCGTTCAGTGGATCGACCAGTTCAAAATTGTTTTCTTATTGATAATAAGCATCAATTGCCTTTTTCATTGTGTTGACATTTTCACTAGTACAAATGCAATGGAGGGTAAAAGAGTTACCTTCTTAGTATGAATCAATGCAGTGGCACCAAACCTGTATTTTTGAACTTACTATATTCTTCATCCCACTCACTTGTAAGGAGGAAAAACCATTTTTACGAAAAAATGTCCTTGGTGAAGCAGTAAAATATATCAGTTTTAGAAAATGTTGTCTCGAGTATACATCTTTCTAATTAACATTCTGTGTTGCATAGTAAAAAAAAACTATCATGAGTAAAAGACTTGTCTGTTGGTGTGCAGGCTGCACTAGCCACTTTTTTCATGAAACACCATTTTTTTCTGGAAAAACTGACATATTCAGTTATTCACACCTGGGACAGATATATTTTTAAAAATGAATAAGGTATTTGTTGACTGAAAAAACAACCCTACAACATTTGCTGCCAATGATAATGTGAGTTTACAGGCAAAAACTAGAATTCTGAAAAACCTGGATATACTATCAAGAGCTGACTAACATTGCAACAGTTTTCTGGTGGTATCAGTAGTGATTTTAATGACTTCTTTCTTAAATATACCATATAATCAAATTTCTTAACATTTAGAAGATCTACATAACTTAGTAAGTCTATATAAATTAGAAAATCAGTATTTTTCAAATAATCAATGCATATTAGAATCACACATAGGTAGAAAGTCATTCAACATGCAATATAGATTAACAGATTTTAATCTAGTGCAGAAAAAGAGTATTTTTTGTTAAAAAGAGTATTAAATGATGTGGTGTCACAATTCACATTGCAAGTAACCTTTAAGAAGTTACCACTTATTGAGTTTTCATGTAGAATCAAAGAATCTGCCAATTACCTGGAAAAGATATAAAATACTCCATTTTCAAATACACACATGTAGGGACTAGACTTTATGTTTCAAAATGATGCATTTCAGCAAAAACAGATATGAAATATCTGGTTGTTTTCTATTATGTCAGACATTAAAGGTAAAAAAAGTAAAATAGTTATTTTTCATAAAACTAATTTATGTTAATATCTAATGGATTTATTATTTTTTAATGAATTAGGGAACTATATATTAAAATTTTGATTTCTGAAATAAATATTGATAGATATAAACAAAAGTTCTTTTGAGAACTCAAACTTAAGAGGTATTAAAACCCAAAAGTTTGAGAACTGATATATTTTAGATTTTGGTACATTTCCCATGAAATAATGGTTACATGATCTCAGCCATTTATCTGAATTCTGTACTTCAAAACAGTTAGGATTATTGTTTGGAAGGTCACAGAAAATAAATTTACCTGACATTGGCGACGTAAAACAATGCAAGGATGGGCCAATACATTTTCTGAAAAGAGACTAAATAAGAATAATTTATATATATATATATTATTTGATTTGATTTTTTGGATAGACATCTTTTGAAAGTTTGTTACACTATTTCTTACAAAATTATTTTGTGATTTTCAAAGTGAATGACTATTCTCTTATTGTAAAAAAAATCAAATTATATATTTAAGTAATTTTTTCTGCAAAATATTATTCAATATTTAATTTGCTGCTCCAAAGAATCAATCTAAGGGAAGCAATACTAATCATTTAATATTATAAATTAATATCTTAAAAATTCAAATAAAAACTTAAAAATCTTTAAACATTACCTTGCAAGTCCAATCCCAAATCCAGCAAATGTATTTAACTGCTCTAAAATAGAAGGAATAAGATTACTCATAACCAATATTAGGCTTACTGTAAAAGCAACAAAAACATTTTCTTTTATTATCATATTTATTTGAACTCTAGGGCCCCTGACTCAAATTCTGATAGGGATCAGGAAAGTTATTTGAATGAGTGAAGGACTCTGTTGGGGCTTGTGGCAAGTTACAAGGCACAACTGCTCTTCAGCTCCACAATTCATTGATGCTATGTGGGACTGTGGGCTTAGGGTTTCGAAGCTGTGATTTATTTAAAAAGATATTCTCATTTTTATATGTTAGCTTCCAATTTAAAAATATTGGCAGCTATTTTTAAAAGAGTGAAAACACTGTGTGGGCCAAATCAAACACATATGCAGATAGAATTTAAAGCTATCAATTTACAATTTTGGGCTGCAATTTAAATTTCTTTTCTGTAGAAGGCTCTGATTGATACTTACACCAACAATTTTACCTCCCATGTTGTAAAATTAGTCTTCACTGTTACTGACAGGAAGCATCTATGTTAAACCAACTGTAGCAACTAAAACACCTCAAAATTATTAAATTCAAAGTACTTAGGGTAATCATAATGGGTAAATAAGGCTCTCTTGTCTATCTCAAAGTTTTAAATACTTTGAGAGATGCTGATTAATTAGGTCTATGCAATAGGCTACTGGGTACATGTGAGCTAATGTTGATGGCATTTCTACAGTCTTAGAAAAGTTTACAGCTAGTAACATTCTTATGCATATGTCAAAACAGAAAAAATATTCTCCTTGACTAAAAGATTCAAACAGTGAAATACCACAACTGAGAGGACTACACATTAAATTTCAGGTATAATACAGTATTCACAAGGGATAATTTTTCTCTCTCATCCTCTCTCTGCTGTCTATTCTGCTCTTTGAAATGAAGCAATGCCCTCACTATTCTTTCACAGTCAGAATAAGGCCATGTAAACATGTCTCTGGGTAAATTATTTGGGTCACCCTTGCCTTGAAAAAAGTACAAGGCAGATAAAAGTTTCTTTTGCCCAGTTAAGAAACTTTCCTCCTTTCAGCCTTTCCTTCTGTATGTACAGGTCATCCCCTAATATTAACAAGAAACTCTGCTGATATTTTTTGGCATGTGTTAGGAAGGTTTACTGTGTAAGTCTCTCAGGCTTCTATCCTCCTTGCAAAGTTACATTCACTAGCCTCTTAACTGCTGCAAATATCCCCCTGGTTCTATTAAGAGCTCTTCCTCATTGTAACCATCAAAATGTAAATTATGAAAAGATAGAAACATCAGCTTTACTGCTTAAGAGGGTAAATGTACAATGATCGTATATGCATTTTGAATTATTTTATTTGTAACTTTCCAGTACTCTTTTTGGGACCTATAGAAAGAAAGACAGACAGACTGAAAAACTTAATTGTATGACATTAAGTCAACTGATACTCCTCCACTTCCTTATTTTTGTCATTAAACAATATTTAAGTCTGTTCCTCCCAGTTGACCCAAATCAAATACATATTATTGTGCTTCCAGGTCAATATTAAAAAAACAAACAAACGAGAATAAAACTTATGTGTAGATTACTTAACAGTTAATGATTTAACCTATTATTTTAACGATTTCAGGAGACTGGGAGGAGGCAGCCATTATCTCCATTTTATGAATAAAAAAAGTTGAAAATATCTAGATCACACAGCATTGCAATTATAACACAGGTCTTACAGAAAATAATTATGTCTTGATTTCAAAGTCTTATCCTGAGATTTTTCTGTCTTTTTAGTGAAGTTTTTAAGTCACAAAAATGAACGCAGTAGGTGGGAAAACAGGAGTAGCTTGGGGTTCTAGAAAACTGGCACAAATCCCATAATTAAAAAGGAAAAGGAAAGAAACGAACATTTTTTAGCCTACTATGTGCTCCATACTGTGCAGATATTAAGCACACTTCAACGCTTACAAAATTCTATTATTCTTTTATCCAAAGTAGGACGGCCACAGAGGTTATGAAAATCTCTCAGCTTTTAGGAGTGGTGGAGCCAGGTTTGGGCCCAAGCCTGACTTTGTTGAGAAACTTCTCTTTCCTGGACACAAGGCTACAAATCAATTAATTAAATCAAGGAAATATGGTTGTCAGTGAATGAAGTATTGTTCACGTGAATCAGGGTAAAGAATTCAATTTCTCTCTTGATTCAGGTTATGGGACGTAATACGCCCAAACCCCAAACCCTTCTAAATTCCTACCACGCAGAACGTAACTAAAGCAGGTGTCTTTTTCGGAGGCGATCCTAGACACAACGCTTATGCGAGGAAAAGGGAGGAGACCCGATTCTGGAGCAGAGGGACGAAAGGAGGGCAGACGGTGTGGCGCGCGGCAAACCAAGTCCCGGAGGCGGGACCCTCCGTGCGGCTTCCGCGGTCTGCAGGCCGCCAGCCGCGGCTCTGCCCCTCCACCCACCCCGGTCTTGCTCCGCTCGTCCCTCACCGCTGCTCTGGCCCTGCACGCCGCCGCCGCTGCTGCTGCCGCCGGGAAAGGGTTCCTCTGCGGCGCCCTCGAGCGGGTTGGCGGGGGCGGGCACGCCGTAGGGCAGGCTCTTCTCGCCCCAGTGCAGGTTGCGGCTACCCGGGATGTCTGGGGGAGTGGTCACCCAGTGGCTCAGGTCCGACGCTGAGCTAAAGGACCTTGCAGTGAAAGTGCCGCCAAAACCCTGCTCCTCGCGGGCACCACCACGATAGCCCACACCATCGAACCCATCCTGGCGCCGCGGATGCATCGCAGACATGGCCGGTGAGGCGAGCCCCCCGGGCCCACCACTGCTGGAGACCACCACTGCTGGAGCCCCGGCGACCCCCGGCACACCGCTTCTCCTCGGCCGCTGCCGCGTCCGGAAAAATTCTGACAACCGGAAGTCACGCTGCAAACATGGACGTCCGCGGAACACGTGATCATAGCCCCTTCCGGCGGCCGTCACAGATGCGGTTGCTAGGGAGACGCGGCGGTAACCTAGGGCCAACTCTTAAAACTATTTTCGTTAGGCAAGAGGTGGGAAGATGACAGCGGGGTTAATGGAACTCAATACCAGAGAGATGCCATAAGGGAATTAAGATGGGAGGTGCGGCCTGATGAGGAAGATGAATAAAGATGTTTCATTGGCGGGGATAACGCGTCGGTGGAGCTGAGCTGCTGGGATCTCAGCCAGAAATTCCCCGCCACACACAAAGGCCTCAGATCTAGGTGTTTTCTTTCCTCATTGGAGTAACGCCTTTTCTGCCCTAAGGGAGCTCTTAGAGGTTAGAGTTGCGGGGTGTTCGTAAAGTTCCCTGGCTTTGCCTCCCGCCCGTAAGCATTTTGGCTAAAATCTATAGAGATCTGGTTCAACCCAGGGAACGCAAATGTACGGTGGACGGCCAGAGCAAGATTAGAAAAGAACGTCGTTCAAAATGGAGACCCTAGCTGAAAGATGAAGACGGTGTCTGAAGAGTTCTCTCATGTGCTCCGTGGGTTCTTGGGGCAGAATCGCCCTCCGTAGGTCTAACGGAGCCTTCCATGGGTTCTTCCTGCGTGCCTTCCTCCCCAGTGGACGCCCAGCATTCCGAGGGCTTTCAGAAGAGAACCCTGACGCACTATTCTCAATCTTCCCAGCATGATCCTTTATTTAAAGTGGCAGTTTCCCTCTGACGTTTTTCAGTTGGGTTGTGATGTGGCTTAGGCAAATGAATTGAGACTCACCCTTAACAATTGTATCCACTGTAACTGGAGTACCAGTACCAAATTACTTGACAATATATCAAATTAATTCCTGAGCCCGGCAATACAAAAAATATTTATCTGTTTCTTAGGAATGATTGGCTGAAGGATTGGACTGGCTCAGGTCCAAAACTTATATGTATTAAAAGGAGGAGGAGAAAAAGGCCTGTGTATGTGTGAATACTTTTACTATAAAAGTAATGGCATCTCACAATTCACATCCCTAGCAGTGGAGAAAGGATGAATTTTTAGAAGTTGGACAGCTGGGTAGCCAGTTTAGGGGAGGAAACAGTAACAGCTCCATCTCACAGCTTATATAAATCCCAGCTGTAATACAATATATTCTTTTTCTGAAATTTTAAAAGATTGAATATTGTAAGATAAACATTGAATATTGTGAAATAAAGAAAAGCTAAACACCATACTAGGGACCACTAAAAAGATTTCTAAGGCCTAACTATTGAAATTTCATTAAGTCTGGGAATCTCAAAATGGCCACCTTTGAAAACTTGAACTTCCTAACTCTATAGTAATATCCGTTGATTAAAATCAAATTAAAACGTAAACGGAGTATGTGTCACCACATCTGTTCTCCTCTGTTGCCCAGACACCTGCTCAAAGACAAAAGATAAGCAAGAGTGATTGTCCTTCCCCTTAATGTCCTTTGGTGCCAAGATGTATATAGACCCCAACGCTTCTTTTAGCATTACACATTTTCTGTAAATGGAATATACCCCTCTGAAATTCTGCCTTTCTTGCCTGTTTCCCCATGTACATAGAATCCTTTGTATGCTGGACTCATTGAAATATTTCTCCTATCCATGGGAATTAATGTTTCCAGGCTTATTAAGTCCTCACCCAGGCTCAAATGACACTCCATCTTTATTTCAAGGTGACCTAAATGAATTTTTTCATCAAAAATTGGAAGAAAATGACAGGTGAATTGATTTCTGAAAATGACAGCAAAGTCAAAGTTGATGTAGAGAAAGGCTAACCAATTTGACCATATAAAATATAAATTTCTTCATGGTAAACAAAAAGGAAAAACATAGTAATCAAAGCTGAAAGAAAATTCACAAACGAAAAAATCACATTTTAATATGATTTAGGCAATGGGTTACTTTATTGCAAAAAAAAACAGCTCTTACCAATGAATAATGGTAAGTCTGTAAAAATATGACCATAGGACACAAAGAGACAAGTCATAAAAAAAGAAATACAAATGGGTAATAGTTATATGAAAAAGTCTGTGCCTTCTAGTAATTGAAGAAAGGCAAATTTAGATAATAGCCATCTTTCCCCTGTTAAAATGACAATATTTAAAAGGGGAAATGTACAGTGTTAGTTCAGTATGAGAAGTATCTCTTATTCCTGGAACGGGATAAAATATAACAACTTTTTGATGGCGTGCTCTTTGGGAATATGTATCAAAACCATGAAAATCATTATCTTTTGACTCCTAGATCTAGGAAAAAATATAGGATGTATATATCTACTTCTGCACCTGTTCAAGATATAAGTGCTCATAACAGGAAAAAATGTCAGGATACTAAATATCATGTACTTGTTATTCATTAATTATTCATTAATATGGTACACCATAGGAACCTTTAATCAAGTATTATTTATTGAGTACCTACCTTATGTACATAGAGTGATATTAAGCCAAAATCCATGCATTGTTAGAACTGACATTTTAGATAGAAGGAAACAAATATATTGCGTCAAATAATGAAACAAACATAATGCAATTATCAGAAGATGACATATATTATGTATTTTTTTTAATTAGTGTAAGGGACAGAGGCAGCATTTTTTAGACTGCGTTGTCAAGTAAATCCTCTCTGAGGAAGTGATTTTTTTCTTTAATTGAAATATAGTTGGTATACAATATTATATTGGTTTTGTATGTACAGCATAGTGATTTGACAATTATATACATTACTAAATGATCACAATGATAAATGTAGTTGCCATCTGTCAATATACAAAGAAATTACAATACTACTGACTATATTCTCTATGCTGTACTTTCATTGCCGTGACTGGTTTATTTTATAATTGGAAGTTTGTACCTCTTTATTCCCTTAATCTATTTTGTACATTATCCCTTTACCCGTGGTAACCAGTAGTCTCTGTGTTTAAGGGTTTATTTCTGTTCTGTTTGCTTGTTTTTCAGATTCTATAGTTAAGTCAAATCATATGGCTTTTGCCCATCTCTAACTATTTCACTTAGCATAAACTCTGAGGAAGTGATATTTAAACAGACATAAATGAAGTGAGAGAGTAAGCCAGGTGTGACTATCTGGTAGAAAAAATTTCAAGGCCAAACTAAGTACACACACACACACACACACACACACACACACACATTATATATATATATATATATATATAAGGTCCTGATGACAAGCTAGATAGACAGTGAGCAAGGGCTCATCGAGTGCTGAAAGGAGAGTAGGGACCAAATTTTTCAGGACCTTGAAGGTGATGAATAAGAATTTAGGTTTTTTAAAGAGTAGAGGAGTGAGGTGATCTTAGTGACATTTTAGAAAGCTCGACCTGACTTCTATAGGGCACAAAAGCAGAAGCCTCCTCTACTTAGGCCATTGCAAGCTGCTCTGGCAAGAGGATACAGAAGTCCCCCTTATTCACATTTTTACTTTACATGGTCTCAGTTACCCACTGTCACCCACAGTGGGGAAGCAGATAATCCTCTTCTGATGAATCATCTGAAGTTCAATAGCAGCCTAACTCTGTGTCACAATGTCTCTGTCATTCTCCTCAGTTCATCTTGTCACAAAGTGATTTTGTCATCTCACATCATCACAGGAAGGAGAAGGGTAAGTACAATGCAATAAGATATTTTGAAAGAACACATTCTTATAACTTATTACAGTATGTAGTAATTGTTCTATTTTATTATTAGTTATTGCTTGTTAATCCCTTACAGTGCCTAATTTATAAATGAAACTTTTTTATAGGTATGTACTTACAGGAAAAGACAGTATATATAGGGTTTGGTACTATCTGCAGTTTCAGGCGTTCAGTGAGGGTCTTGGAATGTAACCCCCATAGATAAGGGGGGACTGTTGAAGTAATTTGATCTAGAGTGATCATGGTGAATGAAGTAAATAGAACTAGAATCAGTAGGTTTAAAGATTATCTTCTGAACCTGTTAGAAAGGGATACTAAATGACAAGTGAAAATGTTCATGTTAAATTAAAATGTACAGTATAATTTCACTTTTGTAAAAATAATAATAAAGATATGCACACAATAAAAGTTTATAGGCCAAAATGATAAATTTATGTTATGTCTAGATATAGGTTTGCAAGAGTTTTATTTTTTTTACTTTGCATTTTCTAATTGTTCTAAAATAAAGAGGGCTTTTTTGTTGTCATTTTTAAGAAGAAAGATTATTTTAGAAAAAAATCAGTATAATGGATTCAATTATGGGATACAGCAACAATGATCTTTCTAGATTACTAAATCTGTTCATAGCATTTAATCTGCAGTCTCGAGCACTATCAAAGTCCTGCCATCCTATATTTCTACAAAATCTTTGTAGTATAATGATGCTGAAGTTGTCTAGGGAGTATAGCTTCAAACTAGATTGAGACCTCATAAGACAGAAACTGAAACATGTAATTCTCTCTGGCATTTAAAAAGTGGCCAATATGCATTTTATAAGAATAACAGTGTAGTATTTTATTAATCAGTGTTGCAGCATAACAAATTATCCCCAAACGGAGCAGATTAAAACAACATTTATCTCATAGTTTCTGTAGTTCAAGAATTCAGGAGCAGCTTAGATGAGTGATTCTGGCTCAGGGTATCTCATGAATTTACAGTCAAGACTTCAACTTGCGGTGCAGTCATTTCAGACTTAAGTTTGACTGGGACTGGAGGATCCATTTCTGAGATATCCACTTAACTGTGGAAAGAATACCTTCTTTTCTCGCTGGTTTGCTTCAGGAGGTCTCAGTTCCTTGCCAAATGGAGCTCCCCATAGAACTTTCTAGTGTCCTCAGGGCATGACAGCTGGCTTCTTTCCCAAGCAAATGATGCAAGCGAGTAAGTAGGAAACTACACTGTCTTTTCTGACGTAATCCCACCTCATTACTTCTGTCACATTCTATTCTCCGGAAGTGAGTCACTAAATCCAACCCCACACTCAAGGGGAAGGGATATATATAGTTCCATCTTGTGAAGGGAGGATTATCAAACAATGTGTGCTCTTATTTTAAAATCATCACAGTGAAATCATTATATAACAATTAATAGATAGAGGATAGTGTAGGCACTAAAAATTAATAATTAGGAAAATTTTCACATAATTATTAATAAAATGATATGGATTAAATTTGTAGTCTTTTCTCCTACTAAATAGATCTGAAGTATTCATTTTCTTTTAAAATAATCATATGATAGAAATATTTATAATAATGAAATAGTTTAATATTTTTAAATGTCCAGTGATTATTGAGTTAGATTTGAGTTGAACTATAAGTGAAGAATGGAAGACTATTTAGACAGTTTTCAGGAGTTGGCAAAGAATGATATAATCTGCCAAGAAAAAGTTCAGAACAAGCAGCCCATTCATTTATATTAATATTTTACTTAGAAATTCAGCTCACAGGATAAAATAAAAATGATCTTAATTTTTTTTCAATAATTCACGCAACAATATTTTTTAAGCACTACTATAGGTAACTCACTGTATTAGGTACTGTGATGCAACCATATACCATTTTCAAGAGGGAATTAGAAGATATTTCAAATATTTTATTTCTCAGACATATTAGAATATGTATCAAAACCATACAAATCATTATGTTGGTATTATTATATATATATTCATATATATACCAATAAAAACTCTTTAAAGTACATTTTAATATGCTCTAAGCCAAACCTTCCTACTTTTTCTTCAAACCTTACTTCTTTTTCATAATTTTCTTGGCTAATCTGACATTTATTTCTTCCCAGCTAACTTTAAACCATTTTATTCTTCACTCTCAAACTCTCCTAATACACACACATACAAACACTCTTATGTTTGGGGATTTGAAGTATACTTGCATAAAACTGACGCAGTAACTTTAAGGGGTTAGAATTTTTTTGAATTTTCTGAAATATTTCCTTTAATGTACATTTTTCTATTTGCTGAGGTCTCTATCTGTGCCTCTAAATATTCTCTTTCAAAAACTTGTTATATATTTGTATTTGTTGATATCTATTATTTAGTGTATAGTTTGAGTTGAGGATCTAACTGAATTCCTCCATCCCATAATGGTGAAACATCTTTATTTTATATTCCTTTATGAAAACTGAGAAGTGTTCCCACTCCTTTCTCAGACTTCATTATTTTAACTTGGATTATAAAAGCTATAAACATATATCTCTTTCAAAAAAATTTTTTTGCTATTTCACTTTGCAGCCATTGGAAATTGTTTATGTATATCTGGTTTCAGGGTTCAACATCAGTTTCTTGCAGTCACAATTTGTACAATTTTGTTTAATGTCTAAGTGATCTGCCATTTGAATGGTTTACTTTGAGTGGTTTAAAGGGTAGGGGGAGTAGGGTAATATTTTGTGGGTTCTTCCTTATATAAATATGTCCTTCAGTTGTTTTCCCTGTAGAATTCATGGGTAGCTATTTTTGTATCTAAGTGCTCTGCACAAAAAAAAATCAAAAAATGATTGTTATGTTATGGAGGATAATGTTTTAGCCAATCTGCTTTTTATTCCTTTGTGTTAGAAAAAGCATAAAACCTAAATATGATTTATTCCCACCAGGAGGTTTAAGCATTTTTTTAATATAATTTATTTTATTATCATTAATCTACAATTACATGTGCAATATTATGGTTATTAAACTACCCCTTCATCAGGTCTGCCCCACCAACCCCATTACAGTCACTGTCCATCAGCATAGTGAGATGCTATAAAATCACTACTTGTCTTCTCAGGGTTGTACTGCCCTCCCCGTGTCCCCCCAACATTATATCTGCTAATCGTAATGGCCCTTTTTCCCTCTTATCCCTCCCTTCCCGCCCATTTTCCCCAGTCCCTTTCCCTTTGGTAACTATTAGTCCGTTCTTGGGTTCTGTGAGTCTGCTGCTGTTTTGTTCCTTCAGTAATTTTTCTTTGTTCTTATACTCCACATATGAGTGAAATCATTTGATACTTGTCTTTTTTAGCTTGGCTTATTTCACTGAGCATAATACCCTCTAGCTTCATCCATGTTGCTGCAAATGGTAGGATTTGTTTTCTTCTTATGGCTGAATAATATTCCATTGTGTATATGTACCACATCTTCTTTATCCATTCATCTACTGATGGACACTTAGGTTGCTTCCATTTCTTGACTATTGTAAATAGTGCTGCAATAAACATAGGGGTGCATCTGTGCTTTTCAAATTGGGCTGCTGCATTCTTAGGGTAAATTCCTAGGAGTGGAATTCCTGGGTCAAATGGTATTTCTATTTTGAGTTATTTGAGGAACCTCCATACTTCTTTCCACAATGGTTGAACTAATTTGCTGTCCCATCAGCAGTGTAGGAGGGTTCCCTTTTCTGCACATCCTCGCCAACATTTCTTGTTGTTTGTGTTTTGGATGTTGGCCATCCTCACTGGTGTGAGGTGATATCTCACTGTGGTTTTAATCTGCATTTCTCTGATGATTAGCGATGTGGAGCATCTTTTCATGTGCTTGGTGGCCATCTGAAATTCTTCTTTGGAGAAGTGTCTATTCATGTCCTCTGCCCATTTCTTAATTGGATTATTTGCTTTCTGTTTGTTAAGGTGCATGAGTTCTTTATAAATTTTGGATGTCAACCCTTTATCAGATATGTTTTTTATGAATATATTCTCCCATACTGTAGGATGTCTTTTTGTTCTACTGATGGTGTCCTTTGCTGTACAGAAGCTTTTCAGCTTGATATAGCCCCACTTGTTCATTTTTGCTTTTGTTTCCCTTGCCCGGGGAGATATGTTCATGAAGAAGTTGCTCATGTTTATGTCCAAGAGATTTTTGCCCATGTTTTTTCTAAGAGTTTTATGGTTTCATGACTTACATTCAGGTCTTTGATCCACCTTGAGTTTACCTTTGTGTATGGGGCTAGACAGTAGTTCAGTTTCATTCTCTTACATGTAGCTGTCCAGTTTTTCCAACACCAGCTGCTGAAGAGGCTGTCATCTCTCCATTGTATATCCAAGGCACTTTTATCAAATATTAATTGACTGTATATGTTTGGGTTAATGTTGGATTTTCTATTCTGTTCCACTGGTCTGTGGGTCTATTTTTGTGCCAATACCAAATTGTCTTGATTACTGTGGCTTTGTAGTAGAGCTTGAAGTCAGGGAGTGTAATTCCCCCTGTTTTATTCCTCCCTCTCAGGATTGATTTGGCTATTCGGGGTCTTTTGTGGTGCCATATGAATGTTAGAATTATTTGTGCCAGTTCATTGAAGAAAGCTGTTGGTAGTTTGATAGGGATAGCATTGAATCTGTAGATTGCTTTAGGTAGTATAGCCATTTTGACAATATTTATTCTTCCTAGCCAAGAGCATGGGATGCATTTCCATTTGTTAGCGTCCTCTTTAATTTCTCTTAGGAGTGTCTTGTAGTTTTCAGAGTACAGGTCTTTCACTTACTTCGTTAGGTTTATCCCTAGGTATTTTATTTTTTTTGATGCAATTGTGAATGGAATGGTTTTTCTGATTTCTCTTTCTGTTAGTTCATCATTAGTGTATAGGAAAGCAACAGATTTCTGTGTGTTAATTTTGTATCCTGCAACTTTGCTGAATTCAGATATTAGTTCTAGTAGTTTTGGAATGGAATCTCTAGGGTTTTTTATGTACAGTATCATGTTATCTGCAAATAGTGACAATTTGACTTCTTCTTTACCAATCTGGATGCCTTGTATGTCCTTATTTTGTTTGAGTGCTGTGGCTAGGACCTCCAGTACTATGTTGAATAACAGTGGAGAGAGTGGGCATCCCTGTCTTGTTCCCGATCTTAGATGAAAAGCTTTCAGCGTCTCACCGTTAAGAATGATGTTAGCTGTGTGTTTGTCATATATAGCCTTTATGATGTTGAGGTACTTGCCGTCTATACCCATTTTGTTGAGAGTTTTAATCAGGAATGGATGCTGAATTTTGTCAAATGCTTTTTCAGCATCTATGGAGATGATCATGTGGTTTTTGTTCTTCTTTTTGTTGATGTGGTGGATGATGTTGATGGATGTTCGAATGTTGTACATTCTTTGCATGCCTGGGATGAATCCCACTTGATCATGGTGTATGATCCTCTTGATGTATTTTTGAATTCGGTTTCCTAATATTTTGTTGAGTATTTTTGCATGTATGTTCATCAGGGATATTGGTCTGTAATTTTCTTTTTTGGTGAGGTCTTTGCCCAGTTTTGGTATTAGAGTGATGCTGGTTTCATAGAATGAGTTTGGAAGTATTCAATCCTCTTCTATTTTTTCGAAAACTTTAAGAAATATCGGTGTTATTTCTTCTGTATATGTCTGGGAGAATTCAGAGGTGAATCCAACAAGCCCGGGAGTTTTCTTCTTGGGTAGCTTTTTGATTACCAATTCGATTTCGTCGCTGTTGATTGGTCTGTTTAGTTTTTCTGTTTCTTGCTTGGTCAGTCTTGGAAGGTTGTATTTTTCTAAGAAGTTGTCCATTTCTTCTATGTTTTCCAGCTTGGTAGCATATAGATTCTCATAATATTCTCTTATGATTCTTTGTATTTCTCTTGGGTCCGTCATGATTTTTCCTTTCTCATTTCTGATTGTGTTTATGTGTGTAGATTCTCTTTTTCTCTTAATGAGTATGGCTAGGGGTTTATCTATTTTGTTTATTTTTTCAAAGAACCTGCTCTTGGTTTTATTGATTTTTTCTATTGTTTTATTCTTCTCAATTTTATTTATTTCTTCTCTAGTCGTTATTATGTCCATCCTTCTGGTGACTTTGGGCCTCATTTTTTCTTCTTTTTGCAATTTCAGTACTTGTGTCTTTAGACTAGTCATTTGAGAATGTTCATCCTTCTTTAAATAGGCCTGGATTGCAATATACTTTCGTCTTAAAACTGCCTTGCTGCGTCCCACAGAAATTGCGGCTTTGTGTTGTTGTTGTCATTAGTCTCCATATATTCTTTGATTTCTGTTTTGATTTGGTCGTTAACGCATTGATTAATTAGGAGAGTGTTGTTATGTCTCCATGTATTTGTGAGCCTTTTGGATTTCTTTCTAAAATTTATTTCTAGTTTTAAACCTTGGTGATCTGAGAATTTGGTTGGTAGGATTTCAATATTTTTGAAATTACTGAGCTTCTTTTTGTGGCCCAGTATGTGGTCTATTCTGGAAAATATTCCATGTGCACTTGAGAAGAATGTGTATCCTGTTGCTTTTGGGTGTAGAGTTCTGTAGATGTCTGTTAGGTCCATCTGTTCTAGTGTGTTGTTCAGTGCCTCTGTGTCTTTGCTTATTTTCTGTCCTGTTGGTCTGTCCTCTGGAGTGAGTGGTGTGTTGAAGTCTCCTAAGATGAATACATTACTGTCTATTTCCTCCTTTAATTTTGTTAGTATTTGTCTCACATATGCTGGCGCTCCTGTGTTGTGTGCATATATATTTAAAATGTTTATATCTTCTTGTTGGACTGACCCCTTTATCATTATGTAATGTCCTTCTTTATCTTTTGCTACTTTCTTCGTTTTGAAGTCTGTTTTGTCTGATGCAAGTACTGCAACACCTGCTTTTTTCTCTTTGTTGTTTGCATGAAATATCTTTTTCCATCCCTTAACTTTTTAGTCTGTGTATATCTTTGGATTTGAGGTGAGTTTCTTGTAGGCAGCATATAGATGAGTCTTGCTTTTTTATCCATTCTGTTACTCTATGTCTTTTGATTGGTGCATTATGTCCATTCACATTTAAGGTGATTATTGATAGATATGTACTTATGGCCATTGCTGTCTTTAGATTCGTGGTTACCAGGGGTTCAAGGGTTGCTTCTTTACTATCTAACAATCTAACTTAACTTTCTTGTTAAGTTATTGTAAATACAGTCTGATGTTTCTTTATTTTTCTACTTTCTTATTCCTCCTCCTCCATTCTTTCTATAATAGGTGTTTTATTCTTTGCCTTTAGTTAGTATTTGGATGATCTGCTTTCTTTGCTATGATTTTATTTTCTCTGGTGACATATTTTTAGCCTTAGGTGCGCTTCCATCTAGAGCAGTCCATTTAAGATATCCTGTAGAGGTGTTTTATGAGAGGCAATCTCTCTCAACTTTTGTTTGTCTGGAAATTGTTTAATCCCTCTATCATATTTAAATGATAATTGTGCTGGATACAATATTCTTGGTTCGAGGCCCTTCTGTTTCATAACGTTAAATATATCATGCCATTCTCTTCTGGCCTGTAAGGTTTCTGTTGAGAAATCTGATGATAGTCTGATTGGTTTTCCTTTGTAGGTGATCTTTTTTCTCTCTCTAGCTGCCTTTAATACCCTGTCTTTATCTTTGATCTTTGCCATCTTAATTATTATGTGTCTTGGTGTTGTCTTCCTTGGGTCCCTTGTGTTGGAGATCTATGAGCTTCGGTGGACTGCGAGACTACTTCCTTCCCCAGCGAGGGAAAGTTTTCAGTAATTATTTCTTCAAAGACACTTTCTATCCCTTTTTCTCTCTCTTCTTCCTCTGGTACTCCTATAATGCGAATATTGTTCCGTTTGGATTGGTCACACAGTT